>JAECUM010007623.1:0-71513 GCA_016617855.1 Megalonaias nervosa | reverse complement strand
CGGCTAAGACCCATTTTTCATCACACATAACGCAAATTACTTTGTGGCTCAACGTTCGTGTGTTAGTTATACTACTACTACTACTACTACTACTACTACTACTAACAACAACAACAACAACAACAATAACAACAACAACAACAACAATAATAATAATAATAATAATAATAATAATAATAATAATAACAACAACAACAACAATAACAACAACAGCGATTATAAATGAGGATAATATATTTGGTCATGGACCCACCTGCCACGCGGTCCTCAATATATGAACAGGTTATGTGATA
Source organism: Megalonaias nervosa (assembly GCA_016617855.1). NCBI lineage: Eukaryota > Metazoa > Mollusca > Bivalvia > Unionida > Unionidae > Megalonaias > Megalonaias nervosa. The sequence goes on along the minus strand of JAECUM010007623.1, from coordinate 71,220 downwards.
CAAGTGACCGCTCCCGTGGCCTAGTGGTTAGAGCATCCGTCTCGGATGCGGGAGGTCGCGGGTTCGAACCCCTTTCTAGTCATACCGAAGACTTATAAAAATGGTACTAACAGCTGCCTCGCTATGTGCTCAGCATTACGAGGTTAGTGCTAGGACTGGTCGACCTGGTGTCAGGATAATGTGGCCAGGTGGAACATCATTCTACATGTCTGCGGCATGATGCCCCAGTGCTTAGATATCATGATAAATTGCCACACTGCAGACATCGTAGCGATATGACCGAAAAATTGGTAAACCTAAGTTACCCCCCACCCCCAACTGATTCAAAAGTAACTTACACACACTCAGGTATACTCGCAATCGCATTCGCGCATATTTTCGTCAATAGAAAGAGTTAAGATTTCCCAGTCATTTTTTGTTAACAGTGGAACTGACACCAATGAATATTTAGGTTAAACTGTTGGCCCAATATATCCTTCAATTGAATTGGTACAGATCATTAAGCAAAAACGGAAAGATTTTCTTTTGTTCGAAAGAGATCTCAGGGATGATTTGCATTAATCATGGACACGTTACATTTATTTTGCCAAGACGATATCTAATTTATTAGGGTTTTGTTTATGGAGTTTCCTTCTTTTATTTAACAACGCATCACCACTGCGGTATCAATCGTGCTTAAGGAATTTGACTTTCCAAATCTGAATTATCTCCAAGTCATTGGTGGTTGTGACGAAGATGACTCGGGTTTAAGTGCATTAGGTGAATTATTGCAGTCGTTTGGTTTGAAAAATGTGTTGAAAAGGCTATGGCTCGAATCACTGAAATGGGGAACCTATTGATACTCTTTGGCACTGTTACTTTGACCCTGCAAATAACACCAAAATGCCATCGCGAAATCTCCTTTGGAGCAAGTCTGGGAAAGAAAAAAAGAAACGCTTCTGTTGAAGAGTCAGTCTTTTGTTTTGGTAAACTCAAATTTATCTCATACCGTGTAAGATCAGGAAGCAGGAAATCTGCAATTCCTGATATCTGCAATTGCTGAATCTTTATGCTATGCCTAGCAACAAACAAATTTTTGTCACTACATGTTCCCTGACCATAGGATTGAACTCTACTTACACTTTAACTTTTCGAGCTGCTGATCACAACTGAGCTCTTACTGTTTGGGGTCACCTTTTCTCACGGAGAAAGAATGTGGACAATTCCCTCGATCTGGTTTGATCAACTGTTTTAAATCTGCGTGCAACAAGAGACAAATTTCGTCAAAGCATATTGAGTGAAATATAATTTTATGGACATTGATGGAAATTGGATATCAGAGCTAGACACATGACATTCTCAATTAATCAACAGGCTGATATTTGGTTAAGGAGCAGAGAAGACGTAAATTGCAGAAGTTTTACTTCTGTTAATAAGCAGTATTTAAACGAAAAAATGCTGACTTCAAAACAGATTTATTTCACTCATACAAGTTTAGTTTAGAGGCTTATTTGAAGTAATTGCAGAAAGAACTGGTTGCTTCCACAAGACAAACAAATATTCTCAAGAAAGTACTTTTTTAAAATAATGTTTTAAAATTATTTTTGTGTTTATTTCAGTTTGAAGCGTCTAGCTGTTGTGTATGTACTATTTACCTGTATGATCAATTTCACTGAAGAACACTTAAACCCCTTTTAGTAATCAAGCATTGTCTTAGTGGAATAATAAAACTTTTACATTTATTTCCTGTTATGAGTTAGTATGGTGCAGAATGTCTTCAGCTGGATTTAGAATGCAGCGGAAATGCCAGATAACATCCATACTAGCCGGAGCAAGCGTATATAGCGGAATTGCCACATAACATCCACACTGACCTGAGCAAGCGTATACAACAGAATTGTCACATAACATTCACACTAGCCCGAGCAAGCGTATGCAACGGAATTGCCAGATAACATCCACATTAGCCTGAGCAAGCGTATACAGCGGAATTGCTAGATATCCACACTGGCCACGGAATATTTTCATATTTTTATTTAGCAGTTCTTTTCATGTTGTCTGTTACGCTTGTTTTGTAAATCCTTTAATCTAGTGGTTAGAAAATCAAGCTAGGTTCAGTTGACTGAATCTTCTTTTGACAGTAACCGCCGATAGGCAAATTTACATTCTTATCCAGTAACAAGAAATTACAATAGCCTGGTCAAAAACTATTCAGTTGTGTGAAAAGTTTGTATTATTCCACTTAGTAAAATCGCAGGATATCCCTCATGCCCAGTTTCAGCATGTAACACTGTGAGGAAATTACACCCTACATATCCAGGCTATCAAGTTTTCGTAGTTAAAAGGAAAAATAAATAATATCTTACAAAAGGTTCTCAAATACCTTCTCGCCAAAACAGGTGGAGGTCACTCTTTGCATCCTTCTCCTGATTTGAAGGGGATGATCTTTTCTTTCGTATTTCATTTTAGTGTAGCGTCAGAGTTCGTTCAAATTCAAGTTATTGAATATGTGAAAGCATGCAAGAAATTTTTTTCATGGAGTTACTGAAGAACAACCTTGATGTTAGCTTCTAATTAACGTTACTGGGATTAACTGGGCTTAGCTTAATCCGTACCCGGCGGAGTCAGTTGAGAAATTGTCTTCTTTATTCAATAGTCATGAATTTACAGTTAACGAACAATATAAGAAACCCCTATAAAGTTACTTTTTTATCATTCCAAAGGCAGTTGCTTTTAAAATTTCTAAAAATATATCGCTAATTGTGTTAGGAAGATTTACAAAATTAGAGGCATACAATTTGTAAATGCTTATAGAAAATTTTTATGCAAAGAGGGGGACAACTCGAACATGAATGGGATATGTATGCCAGTTGAGACAGTTTTGCGTCAGAGCGAAAGGACAAAGGTATTAACCAATTTGTTAATGCAGGTTGTTGAATACTTGAAATAAAGTTTGATCAATTTCTTTACACCATAGCTGCTTTATTGCATTTTTAATGCGGAAACGATGCCTTGTGGTCTCTTTTCAGCTTTGTTGTATAAGCGTACAAAGATCACGTGGCTACATCTTTAGCATCTGAGACGTGTATGAGTTTTATCTGTCTTGTAGAATCAATCATGATTTCACTACACTATGAATACTATATACACACCAGAGCCGACAAGCTCTCGGTGATCAGTGATGTAAAGTTTTGTCAAATGACCCATTAGGTTTGAGAATAGTCTGTGTGTACACAGGGAAATTAAATGTGCGATGATATTAAAATGAAATGTGTGATTGTCAGAAGCCCGTTTCGCCAGCAGTTCAGATGGCTTTGATGATAATTGATAAAGAGGACAGTCTATTTCTTTACTACCTGCAACTGGGGAACATTATAAATTTAAACTGGATACAATTTCATAATTTTCCTCAGTGTATGCTTATAAACGCTTCATGTCGCTGGTCACTCGGAACTTGTTGGTTCTACGGAAACCAGGGAGGATTATCTTCCATCGCTAAGTTTTATCACTGTAAAATCCTCCTGTTTACATTGTCCTGTACGTCTTGAGCAATAAATCGCCATGATTGCCAAGCATTTGTTTTTCACAATAAACGTAAGCATACTGTCTTTCAGCAATGCTAAATGTTTTCCTAAGTGGATCTACCGATTGATATAATGATTTATTATTTTTATTTGCCTGTTCTTCCGTTTTGTAAAGAGCACGTGTTATCCTAATGACAGCACTAGAAATGCGCACCAATTAAAACCCATTGACCATGTCCATGTTCGCTAACCAAGGTTAAGATATGCTAATCCTATCTACACCTTGGCGGATCGAACAGATAATTGTGAGCTTCAGACCTGTGAATTTCATTGGATGCGGCGGCAAGCCAAGCATCCAATCCAAATTAAGTTGTTCAAATTTGAACACTGAGCACATAACTTGAATTAATTCATTAATATGCACGGGAACATAAATCACACGTATCCATATGCGAAAATCTCCTTAACGTCAAGCATTATTGTTGTTGTCCTAACGTGTGAGAACAGAGGCTGCACATTGTGGAGAATCTTCAGATTGGTACATGCAATATGTCTATTTGAACGCATACTCAAACTGAGCTTGCTTTTCATATGCTTTACCTATTTCATATTATTCATAAAAATAATAATACATAAAAAAATCCAACATAAACATGTTACAAATGTATATACAATTACCAAAATGCTAATCTGATCTTGCCAACAAACTCAAACCATGCAGCAAAAGTTTATTTGAATTACCATCAAGTATGAGTGCAAAACTAATTTAACATTTCAGTATTGATATATTTTATTTGTCTGGATTTATATAATTCAAATTTCTAATTATTAATTTTACGTTTAGAGGTTTCGTTTTATTTTCAGCCATTTGCATTTGCCTGGTTCTCGGCCTTCAATCCGCTTCGCTATATTTGCTAACCGAATTAAGGTATTCACTCTAGTCTGATTCTCTGATTTTTTTTCAAAGAAGTTAGGTAGTACTATGACTTGGATCCAAACGACATAGCTACCAAAAGCATTCATCAAAAACCTTTGATATATTCAGTTTTTGTTTTGGAATTTCCCAAAATGCATAAAATGCATAAATTAGCATACTTTTTGATGAAATTTTAAACGAAAAACCGAACGATGAAAAATCTAAACGAGGGTCAAACGATTTTTATTTTTTTTGAAGGGTTATTTAGAACTGTCAGCCGTTAGAATGCAATCTGCACCGTCGCCACTATGCAAGAGCCTCTGTTATCTGGCGATTTATTATCCAGTTTTTGGATATTATCTCCTAGTCTGGTTCCCTGCTTCGCACGCTCCCTGCGATGCACTCTGTGGTGGCGCTCTACAGTTTCGTATTTTGCATAGGGTTAGAATTTTAAAGAAAAAGAATTTCCCCGGGTTTCCTCACTGATTACACTGCCTATTTAAAGAAAAAGATTTTCCTCGGGTTTCCTCACTGGTTATACTGGCTGTTTAAAAATAAACTTGTATATTTTAGGTATTGTTCAAAGAACTTTTAATTCCCTTTATTTTGGTGTATGATTGATGGCTGTAATATGGGTTATAGAGTATACAGCTTGGCCTTACTCCAGATGTGCATCTTTCAAAAAAGTGCCAGCTCCACTTGGTCATTTTCACTTCCTGAACTTCAGAAGTAAATTGTAAAATAAAAGAGCAGATAACATTTTTTACATTTTATATATTTAGTAATTCATTCATTGCACTTTCAGAAGCTGGTATTGTCTAATCTGGCAAAATTCATTTTCCCTATTTTAATATGTGCTAAGGATAGTGTACTTTAGACAAATTCAGGCTGATTTTTGGAGCACAAGGGAGCAGTCATTTTAGTTAGCGGTGTGCTAAGATCATTTACAATTTCCAAAAGTACAATATCCAAAGAAATGTCAGCCACATTACAACAAAGTATCATAGATGTATGCCAACATTCTCTCCACTGTGCATGTTTTAAATGCAAACAACTTCATTTTGCATACGTTCTCTCTCAAAACTACATAATAACTGGTGACCGCCCCCTATACGATATCAGGTGAACGCCAACACCATATTGTCACGTGATCAAAACAAATGGCCTCGTATGGTAGATCTAGTTAATCTAGGCTTGAAAACAACAAAACGACTGCTATAGTTCAAATCGAAAGCATTAGTAAAGTTCACATTGTTTCACTAACAAACAAAATATTAAAGGAATAAACCGCTGTTAGATTATCTAGATCTCTCCATATGAAGCCAGTTGTTTTGATCACGTGACAATATGGCGCCGGCGGTCTCCTGACTTTGTAACGATGGCGCTCTACAATTTGGTATTTTGCATAGGTTAGAATTGTAAAGAAAGCGATTTTCCGCAGTTTTCCTCACTGGCTAAACTGACTATTTAAATAAAACTTTGCATATCTTAGGTATTTTTCAAAGAACATTTAATTCCCTTTATTTTGGTGTATGATTGATGGGTGTAATATGGGTTATAGAGTACACAGCTTGGCCTTACTCCAGATGTGCATCTTTAAAAAAGCGCTAGCTCCACTTGGTCATTTTTACTTCCTGGATTTCAGAGGTAATTCGTGAAGAAAGAGCCGATAACTTTTTTTTTTTTTTTTTTACCTTTTATGTTTGGTAATTCGTTCATTGCACTTTCAGAAGCTGGTATTGTCTAGTCGGGGAAAATTAATTTTCCCTATAGTAATAGATGCTAAAGATAGTGTACTTTAGACTAATGCAGGATGATGTTTTTAGCACACGGTAGCAGTCATTTTTAGTTAGCTGTATGCATAGATCATGTACAATTTCCACAGGAAGAATATCCAAAGAAATTTCAGTCATATTACATCAAAGTAGCATAGAGGTATGTCAACATTCTCTCCACTGTGCATGTTTTAAATGTAAACAACTTCCCCTTACATATGTCACTCTCTCAAAAGTACATAATTGGTAAGCGCCCCCATAGCCAAGTGAAAAGCAGGGTGCATACCAAAATGGAGAACCAGACTAATTATCTCTACGCCGACCAGCTTGGATGACTAATCTGTAAACAGTAGCAAAATAATTCCAAACATATGGCCAAATTGCTTTGTTTGATTTCATGATTTGCTAAACTCAATCTAATATATATGTTGGGTTTAATTAATCATAAAAGATGTGTTTATCTAAAAGGAAAATAGTCCGTGGTTATTGGAGAACTTGACTTGTCAAATCTTTAGGAGGTAAGTAAATCTTGCATGTAGTCCGCAATCCCATAATGCCCAAGGACCAGTGATCGTATGTGAAACACAGTAACTTATATAATTTGGAAGGAACAAGAAACCGGACACATTCATGTAGAGGTTCTTGGTGGTAATGGTTGGATCAAATGAAGAATACCGAGAAATCCAATTCATTGTTATGGAGACGGCTCCATGATGGCGGCAAGTGCACCATCTGTAATGAAAATTTTTCAATATCAATGTGTTCAGTGAATCAGTATAGTATCAGAGCCGAATCACAAAGTCTTTGATTGTTAACTGTTTAAAGCTTCCCTTATACATATTGGTGGTTATTTCTGTGAATATGAACGTCAAAAACTAACATTAACAATGAAATTTTGTACTAATGTCCGACACTCACACTTCCACAGGTTATATGTAACAACAACTGTGTTTTCTTCCTTTCCGAATCTGCCAAGATGTTTCACTGGGAAACCCCTATTCTTTGGTTAAAATCCGCATCATCTCTAGACAAGGGCATAGTTTTATTTAAATATCTCCTGTCATTTTCCACTGTAATCGTAAAGATGTAAGTCCATGGGAACACAAGCATAAACCTGGTGGAAATTTGAAGAAATTATATTACTACTGTATAAAAAATAGGTAAAACTATTAAATGAGTGAAGCTTGCTCGACTTGAGTGTGCACTGACTGGTTGGTTTGCTTCTTGCTTGCTTTTTATGGCATATTGAACACATTATAGGCTATATCATATCAAGGAAATTGGAGCAAAGTCCCTTTCCCAGGACATACTGAGGCAGCTGAACCTATAACCCTTGGATTACTATTCCAATGCTTTCCCAAATGAGCTACCATGGCTCCAGTATACTGACTTTCTTGCCTGACCTCATGGAGATGTGATTATATTATGTATTGTGTGCATTCTTTGCCTGTGTCAAGTAATGCTTCTGTTTTGCATAAAATATGTATTGATATTGTTGTTCAGTTGAAAAAAAAGAGTAAAAATCTTGGAGATTTTGAATGGTGAATAAGTCCCATGACCAGTAAACTAATCTATGATGAATAACACAAATAATTAAAGCTAGTAAGAATGCATTTATACACCTTGTTTTCTAAAAAAATGTTATGTATATTATTAAAATGGCTAATTATGTGAGCATTCTCAAGATTTGCTTACTGTAATCATTGTGCGTTCCAGGAAGGGGCATCTTTTTATTTAGTCTTTACAAGCAGCTTTATGTTAAACTCTGAATGCTGACAATATAAAGAATGACGATCTGTGTCAAGTCTATATAAATTTCTGGTTCTAGATAAGCTTGAAAGTATTGTTATGGTATAAAATGGATGATTTATTTGGTTGCTTACATGCCTCCCTCATTTGGAATGCAATTTTATATTGTCAAAACTGGAGTTGAATAAAACTAGTAAATTGGAATTTTCCAGTTGTTACAAACAAGATAAGTTTTTTTAAAAATGAAACAGCTAATTAATTCATTTGTTGATACTGTATATAAAATTATATATGCTGTAAATTTTTATTAAAGTATCTGGTAATTTTTCAAGTGGGAATGAATGTATACAATATAAGATCAGAAATTAGTTATTTCTGATATTTTCATTTTCATTTGTAGACATCATGCTCTTCAAGATAATTTCTATTTTACTCAATTTTTTCAAAGTAATTACTGGACACACTGTTAACTAATTGTGGTAAGCTTAAAATTTGCAGCAAGTTATGGAAATGTTTTAAGTACTTATATGTAAACACAATGTATATCAAATTGTCATTTATTATCATGCTATTGAGTAGTAATATTGACAAGGTCATTTCTTAGAGGAAGAGAATTAGGTCATGCAAATCTTGTTCAGTTTGGTAGTTGGAGGAGTGAAAATGCACAGAGATTTGGGGAATAATAGGAGGATTTGGTGGTGTAGTGAGGATATTGGGAGCTCTGTGTGTTATTTGGTCCATGATGAAAGAGATTGTGTTAGAGTGGAGCTTAAGAGGCTTCTAGAAATAACACATACAGCCATATTACCTTCCATTCCACCCCCAGTCCCTTTCATTTTGTCCCAATCTCAAGAATATCCTATTTTGTCTGATTGATCCATTTTCTTTTTGCATGAAATGCATATTACTTTCTAGGCCTTATGAACTGCTTGAGAACATCCTCATCACACTAATTTTTGTTTTTTTAGTAAAGAAAACAATAGGTATTGGAAATGGGAATACAGATTTAACTAGACACACAGTTGTATATTAGGTTCTTATTTTTATTATAGTTGAAAAGTTATTTGTAGATTGAATTATATATATATTTTGATCCCTCCATGACAATGTGTTAGAAAAAAAGCACCAATAGTTTTATTAATTTTTAAGATGTAATTTCACATTATTAAGAGAATACATTATGCAATAACTGATGTAAACAACTGTCTGAAATAACAATAAAATCTATTATTTCAGTTGATGGTAATTCCAGGTCTTAAAAGCAAGAAAAACCTGACTGGCAAATTGCTGAGAAGACCAAGACCACCAAAGCGCTTGTCACCCTTGTCTCTGAACACTACATCAGTCAAAGGAATACAAGAATTCATTGAATCTTTTGATATAGGGGCACTACCAGAATCTCCATTACCTCCAGACAATGATGTTGCCACTAAGCATTTTCCATCACCAACACCAAGTGTTGTCCCTAGCCTTGTTTCACCACCTCCATCAGAATCAAATCCTCAGCGCTCGCCTTTACGCACTACTTTTGTGTCTCCACAAAGCAGGATATCTTTTTTAAGTCGTGAGGAAAAGAGATATGTGTTAGATCCTGTGTTTAGGGACCATACAAGTCTAGGCACATATGTAGATGGGAAGTCTCTTGTTAAACCATTCAAACCTAGAGGGCCTGAACCTTTTCCAGCAAGACCACCCAGACGGGATCCTGAAATATTTCATTCTATAGATGTTGTCGATGACATAAGGTTTTATCATCCTCCTCAGTTCACACTTGATAACTTCCTTATTCAAATTGCAGAGGCACACAACATTCCATTCATGAAAGTTCGTGAGGCTGTGTATTCAAGGCACAACTACAAGAGATTGACTAAAATAATAGCAGAAAAATTGATTCCATCAGAAAAGACAGTGCATCTTCTAAACATGACACCAGAAGGTTAGTGGAGTTATTCATGTTACATAATTGAAACATTAGACAAGTGTAAGAGAGAAATTTGATTGTTATTCAGTCTGTTGTCATCCCACTTTCTTGAGAGAAAAAAATGGAATCTTAATGATAATGAAATTTTTTAGATACCTTAGATATGTACTTCATTGGTTCTGCTCTTATATGGCCACCCCTTCAGCACTGGGAAAGTGGACATAAAAGATGGTTGGCCTTTCAAGAGGTGGGGCTATTTTCGTGTGAAGTACCGTATATGCCATATATGTAGTAAGAAAGCTACATATAACTTCAAAGCATTTAATATCTTCATTAAAAAGTAACATCAATTATTAAAAGGTTCTTTTTTCTTAAGAACATACTTATTTCTAACATACATTAATAGTTTTATTCTTAGGCATGAAATGTGAGTTGGCATGCTCATTGCAGAACCATTCAAATGCATCATTTAAATCTTTGTACGTACATTTCTTGGGATTTAGAAACATTCTCTTTTCATTTACTCCAATTTCCTGCTGCAGCAGAGTATTCTCCTTATCAGTTACACTGTTTTTTAATTGAATCTTCCCAGCATAAAATTGTTTGGCAAGAAATCTTGAACTCACCACATTGTCGCTGAGTCGAATCACTTTTATGTTTTCTTTGAAAGTATTAATTTTCCATTTACATGATGATATGTTAAAGTTTTGAATTGATTTATTCATATATTTATAATTATACAGTACTGCAATTTAATCATGCAGACGAAGCTTTTGTAGAGTAGACGAAAAGTCTTGTTGATAAGGGAATTTGATATGTGTACTGTCACATGATTTTTCGGTCTTTGTCTGGTACCCCATCATGTTCAAGGTTAATTTCTCTTAGGATATTAATCCATAAAGTCTATTTTTAGCCCATGCTGACCATGTTATGATTTTGACAATTATGTCCAGTCATAACCAACAAAAATTAGAACTCAACCACTGTGTGAAGCTCAAAACTCTGTGACAACATTGTTGACCACATTTCCTGTAAATATTGGTGTTGATAGATATATTATTCCATTTTTAATAAACAGTGTACTCAATAATATGATGCTAGCATTTGCAGTTTTACATTTGTTAGATATTGGGTCACTTCAGTGCCCATGGATGCCCCACTTTAAAAGAAATGTCTAAATTACTGACCATGCCAATCATTGTGTAAAATTTTCCTGCCACAGTAAAAAGAGTCTGACTGAAAGATTCTTCCAAAGCCCTTATATTTTGTTCTCTTGGACCCTAATTGGCATAATTTTAAAAATTTAGATAAAGAAATTCCCCCAGCAGAGCCTCGCATTCCTCAGCGACAGCTTCTCATCGAGATGGCAGCCATGATAAAGCAGCATGTGCGTGACATCCTGAACACTGAGGTCAAGTCTGTTATCAAGCCACTGCGGAAATACAGTCCCAGTTATCAAGAAGGGTTTACACCTCACACGGAGATTATACTGGTAGAAGATGACAGTGCCGAAGTTGCCAGTAGATCAGTTCAAATAAGACAGTAAGACTCATTAGCTTCTTTCTGTTTTGTTTTTATCATTATAGAATTTCCAACAAGGAGTATGGGTATTATGGAATATTTATATTACTTATATGCTGTGTAACTTCACTTTTCCATTATCAGAATGTAAAATCTTTTCCATCATCAGAATGAAAAAACATTTTCATCACCAGAATGTAAAAACTTTTACATCATCAGAATGTAACTTTATTTTTCCACTATTAGAATGTAAAACTTTTTCATCATCAGAATGTAAAAACGTTTCCATCATCAGAATGTAACTTCACCTTTCTATTATTAGAATGTAAAAACTTTTTCATCATCAGAATGTAAAACCTTTTACATAATCAGAATGTAAAGCCTTTTCCATAATAAGAATGTAGAAACGTTTACATCATCAGAATGTAAAAACTGTTCCTAAAGACATATTTTGTATCACATAAAGTCATCAGTGCATTGTACCTTAATTTCACAGATCTTATCAGAACTCCATAATAGGGGATGTGTACCACTTTCTGCTACCCATTACCTTCAGCATGGTTCTTCTTTATTCATTACAGTTACCCATAGCAAAGTACTCCTTTATTCCTTTAACCAAAACACAGAAGTCCTTTATCCCTTACCCACAGCACTGTACTCCTTTATCCCTTACCCACAGCATGGTACTCCTTTATCCCTTACCCACTGTGCAGTATTCCTTTTTACTTTACCCACAGCACTGTACTCCTTTATCCCTTACCCACAGCACTGTACTCCTTTATCCCTTACCCACAGTACTGTACTCCTTTTTCCCTTACCGACAGCAAAGTACTCCTTATCACTTAACCACAGCACAGTACACCTTTCAGACTGGGACCTTACTATATTTTAACTGAAGTGTCGATTGGGCTTGTCTAAACAGTGTACTGTCATGTGCATAAGGGATAAAAGAGTAATGTGCCATTGGTAAGGAGTAAAGGTGTACTGTGATGTGGGTAAGGGGTAATGGTGTACTGTGATGTGGGTAAGGAGTAAAGGTGTACTTTGATGTGGGTAAGGGGTAAAGGTGTACTGTGATGTGGGGAAGGAGTAAAGGTGTACTGTGATGTGGGGAAGGAGTAAAAGGTTACTGTGATGTGATGTGTTTTGAAAGATTATGGATAAAGTTAAATGTGATACCACTCACATAATCCCCCTTTTACTTATAAGCCATTCATTTACTATTAGGCCCTTGATTATAACACTCTTCATGTTATAATGCCCTTCATTATAACACTCTTCATGTTATAATACCCATCATTGTAACACTGTTCCTGTTATAAGGTGGCTATTGCAATTGATCCCATTTCATTAAGTGGTAGTAAAATTATATGTATAATGTACTTCCTTATAAGGCAGTCTCACTATAAAAAAGTTCATTCTGTGACTTCCATGCAGTGTTGTAATGAGGGTATGCTGTATTGTATACTTCATTGTAAGATGATATCTCTATAAGGCAGTACACTTTAGGTCTTCCATGTACCGCATTATATTGATGTATACTGTATGATGTACTTCATTATAAGGTGATCTCTCTGTAAGTCAATATACTCTGTGGTCCCCATTGACAGTGTTATAAGGAGGGTATACTGTATGATGTACTTCATTATAAGGTGATCTCTCTGTAAGTCAGTATACTCTGTGGTCCCCATTGACAGTGTTATAAGGAGGGTATACTGTATGATGTACTTCATTATACGGTGATCTCTCTGTAAGTCAGTATACTCTGTGGTCCCCATTGACAGTGTTATAAGGAGGGTATACTGTATGATGTACTTCATTATAAGGTGGTTTCCCTATGAGGCAGTATACGTTTTAGGTCTTCCATGTACCACATTATAAGGAGGGTATATTGTATAATGTACTCATTATATGGTGATCTCTCTATAAGGCTCCATTGGCATTGTTATAAGGAGGTTATACTGTACAATGTACTTCATTATAAGGTGAGCTCTCTATAAGGCAGTATACTTTATGGCTTCCATTGACAGTGTTATAAAGAGGGTATAATGTATCATGTACTTCATTATTAGACAGCCTCAATATAAGACTATTCTATATGGCTATTTTGGGCAGCATTATAGTAAGCCACTGTTGTATATCTGTAAAGTTCATCATTCTGGCAGAATCTGTGTCTTCAATGAATTTGGGTTTCCCATCTTCAAATTTCATACTTGATTTATATGTGTGTTAGGACAGATCAGTATCAGAGACATCCATTTACATGGGCAATCTCAATTGGCCATGTTGTTTTCAATTTCATTTATCTTAGACCAATTATGCAAGTTTTACCAACTTACACAATATACCCTTGATAGCTTTCATTTTTGTGTGAAGTGGAGGAGACTGAAAAAGGAAAGAAGAATTGGTTACTTGTACTTGCCCTTGCTCATGATCTAACATTACTTCACAGATGTGTAAAGTGAATACATTGCCCTGAGTTATCCAGACCTCTTTACACTGTGAACTGTATACAGAGGGTGGGGGCATGACATTTTGGAATTCGTGAAAGAAGAGTGAAGCGAATTTTAAGCCCAGCATATTACACATTTCTCAGCTCTACAGAACTTTTGTTATGACTTGAACTAAAACATATAAAATTAAAATACGTACAGTGAAACCCCTCAAAACCAAAAACCCTTGGGATCCCCTCAAAACCAAAAACCCTTGGGATGCCCTCAAAACCAAAAACCCTTGGGATCCCCTTAGAATTTCGGCTTGTAGAGGTTTTAGGTTTGATTAGGTTTTCACAGATGTGAGACAATGTCCTTTTCTTAAGACTTATATGATGAGAGATAGAATGCAGTTATGTGAGAACATTTGTGCCAGTGAAAGTGCACAAAATTAAGAAAGCTGGGTTTTTTTCTTTTAAAAAAATATTTCATGAAAATTTAGCTGAACACTATACTTTCCTGGTGAAAAGCACATCCTGTCACATGAGTGAATACAATTCTTCCATACTCAAACACAGTCCATGTCACAAGAAACATTTGGGGAATGAGATACTTTGATCTCTTTAATATGTTTCGATTAGAATTATGAATGATACTCCATAATATTTCAATGTTCATATAATTCATAATGTTCACAGTTCAAGAAACTGGCTTGAGGAAGCATGGAGTATTTTCTCTTTGTTCCAACATCTTTCTTTAACAAATCTGGCATATGTCAATGACTCCATTTCTTGTTCCATAGCTAACTAATGCTCATCTGTACACAAGATCTAAAACTATTGGTATATCATATCACATGACCAGTGATGGTCATGGTTTCTTAAATGCATATATGTAATGATTTTTCTCGTTTGAAAACCACTTGAGTGAATCTGACTATTAACATACTGTTCTGTCAGTCTCCATTGGTTAAGCATGAAAAGACAGGACACATCCGTGGTTATTAAATTCCTTATATCTAATTAAAAAAAAATATTGCTTAAGTATGCAAATGAATAGCATAAAGCACAATTAGATAATAAGCAGATAAAGATAAATTTTTCTTGAATGGCTTACTACAAAAGTTTAGTTATTAATAATGTGCTTTTAAAGCTGGCTACTGTGTATGGTTAAAAGACATCAGATTAGCTTATCGTCAGCCCTAATCTGTGTTGACACACATTTGAAGTATTGTTTTAAATTTGATTGCATTTGTGGGTCTTTCACTCACATATAAGCTACTACATTGCTTGCTAACTGTCATTTAGCTGTTCTAGTGTGTATCAGGAATTTAGCAGCTGAAATACACATTTCCAAATTTGAAGCGAGTGTCTGTTTTATAGGGTTTTTAATGGTGTAAATTCAATGTTGTTATCAAAATTAATTTTGTTTTGGTATTTGGACTAGAGGGTTTCATTTTGTAGTTTAAAACAAACAGGGGTTATGTAAAGTACATTACATATATATTGGCAATATTATTAAAGATATTGAGCTTATATATTTTTAATAATTAAATGATACTTTACATTGGAGTTATATTAAGACTAAGTACAATTCCATACAAATTGTATAAAAACAATTGTCCAAAATAATAGGATGGTTCTTGTTATTGGAAGACCCTTATGTGATGTAATGATAAGTCTTCTAGACAAAACATAACAAGATATCATATATACTCACTTATGAGTCGAGTCTAACTACAAACTGCACAGACGCAGATCTGCCATCACATAATGCGCCAGCAGATCTGGGTCTGTGCAGTTTGCTAGGAGTAATCACTAAAACAAATAGCATAAACCCTGATCTCCATGCACTTTATGCTATGGCAGATTAAGGTCTTGTGGTTGGCAGTTTTACTTGATTTATAAGCCAGTATATATGATATATATTAATCATGGAATTTCAAAGTAGATATAAAATATACACAATGTATGCTACCTGCATATATATATATATATATATATATATATATATATATATATATATATATATATATATATATGTGTGTGTGTGTGTGTGTGTGTGTTTGTAACTCAGAAGCAATACATTAGACTACAGGTAAATAAGTAACTAATATCTACCATATATACATTGTACTCACTTTGAGTCGAGTCCAGCTGGAAACTGCACAGATCCAGATCTGCCATCACATAATGTAATGACATCTGGGCCTATTGTATTTGTTTGGAGTAATCAGCAGAGCAAACAACTTTGGCCCTGATATGTCAGTACATTATGTAATGGGAGATCATGGTCTGTGTTGAAGTTAAGTTTGTCATACACTGTAATAGTGATAAAGATCATCAGCTCATAAAGAACAGTTTCTTCATGACTGGTCTGGATTGTGTTCTACATGAACATCTACAATCCATATTGGAAGGATAACGAAGTAGATTAAGGGATGATGTCAGGGAGACATTGTGACATGCCTTGGAACAAAATGTTTTAATGGAATAAATGTAGTTGGCAGAGTCAAGGGTATTGTTTGATAACTCAAAAGTGGTAAAGTGCTCAGCTAATAGTAGGGAGGTCTGGAATTTGAAACCTGGTAAGGCCTTGAAATTTTGACCACATTGCATGTTACAATTAGGTCATTGTGTCTTAGATTTATTTGCTTGAACCATGCAGATTTTAAGGTCTTTTTTTTTCCATTCCATTTTATTGTGTAAATTAAAGTATGCAAAATTCTTAATGCATCTTAATAAGGCTATGAGATCCCATTTTCTCCCATGTGTGGATAAGTGAGCAGTTCAGGTACTTATTATCAGTGTCCATAGGCAGAGAGGGCAATATCCTGCCAGAAAATGTTTGTGGCCATTTTAAATGTTTGGTTTGCAGGCCGTGATAATTTGGTTGCCTTGGGCATTAAGAACAGAAATCGTTTAAGTGGGGAATTAATAGTAGGAGATGACAAAAATCGAATTTGTTTGTTTAGAAAAGTAATTATAAAAAAGCATGAAGTTATTTTTGATAGCATGCTTAGATATGTCTGTCAGAACTGGCAATGCTCATCACTTTCAGACTCAGGCCAGTCAATAAAAGTCACAAGATGGAGTTCTTTAAACCAATACTCTTCACATTGTTTGGCCTCAAATTCACTGAGTAGGGGACTTAACCTTCATTTTCTTATGATGATTTTTTAAATGGATAAAGCCTTAATCATATCTGCATTTATTTGACCTTTTCTCTTTTTGTCTTCATAACTGTGTTTCTCTGGATCTATTACCATTGGCTGAGATTGACTGCACAGGTCATGTGTTTAGGACTGGTCATGTATTATATTAGACTTGGTCATGTATTGGACTTGGTCATGTATTAGACTGGTCATATATTAGACTGGTGTAGACTGGCTATGTATTAGACTGATCATATATTAGACTGGTATGTATTAAACTGGTGGTATGTTAGACTGGTCATGTATTAGACTGGTCATACATTACACTGGTTGTGTATTAGACTGGTCAATTTAAGTTGTAAGACGCACTAGTCCCATGTAAAGATAATGACTTTATATAGGAACTGGCAGTATTACTATTGAAAATGGATTATATTGAAGGTTAAACTGTGTTTGCCAAATAGTTTTAGTGCAGAACTTCTTTAAGTGCAAAATATGGTAAGTATATATTATGTAATTAGAAAGTGTGTATGCAGTTATTTAGTTGTCACATTCAGAAGATTGACCTGAAGGCAACCAGCTGACAATTTTCCCTCACCAGTGTTGAGTTTATAGTGATGAATATGACCATTTTTGGTCCCAACTTGGAATACTTCAAGTCTATCAGATTTGTTGGCAATTTTCTCTTTTCCCATTACATTGTAATTCTAAATGTACCATTAGCTGCAGCAGTAGATTTCAAAAGACAGAAATTTCCAATAAAATGATTCCAAATTATGCTGCATTTGCATGAATGCACAGGAAAACCTTCACATAAAGATCACACATAGGAATACCAAATTGTGTCCTTTACAGACAGGCCTCCTTTATGTATAGGGTAAATATATAAAGGAAACTAAGAGATTCAGAAACATTTTTCTTTTAGAAAAATTTCTTTATTTTCGAGATGTACACTATGGCAAGTGGTAATGCATTTAGTAAATGATGTACATGTAACAGTTATCTTTAACATTATTTATAAATTTGTTTTGACAGAGATACAGAACTACCTGCCAAAGATGCAGTGTTCCACTCTGCAAGGTCAAAATTTTTCCAGGGCTCCGGGAGAAGTCAGTCACCTTTCAGTAAGTTTGTGACCAATTTCATATGTGTACAGTATGTAATCTGCATTGAGACCATGAGGTCATCTTGTTAACATTTTTAATGGGAGCTGAAAATGTTTTCGGGTGGGGTGTAGATTACAGAATAGGGACTTCTAATAAAAGAATAAATTTGCAGTAGTACCAGTGCTCAAACTAGTGATAGAAAGATGGGAAAAGTTTCTTCTCCTTCCAGACAAAATAGGAAAGAGTGAGAGAGTTTGAGGGAGAAATAAAGTGTAGATATAATCTTAATTAAGATATATTTAATTACTGAATTGAAGTATTGAAATATTGATCAATACAGTTTTACTGTGGACAACAGAAATAAAGTTTTGCATGGTCACCATCAGGATGCTCAGCTTGTGTTTGAAATTAGAGACTACAGACTTGAATTTTTTTAAATTAAAGACTACTGACTTGTATTTTGAAATTAAAGACCAGAGTACTACACACTAATGTTTCATAATGTATCAACACAATCCTGTACTGTTTTGTTTTAAAATTAGAGTCCTAATGCACTTGAAAAACTGCTGTAATCTAAGCAATATCTACTTATGTCCCACAAAGAATTTTTGAAGGCAGCATTTTTATAAGAGCTTTTCACAGTATTAAGGTTTATTTATCTCTTTATTTCTTTATTCACTTGGATGATCACTGAATAGTTTCCTAATTACAGTATTCTCTAACCTGTTTGCACTGTTGATTCTAATAGTGGAATACAGTTTTCCTTTTTGGAATTCTTTGGATGTTATCCTGCAGATGACTATGCAGTTGTCTATTCTCATGGGTATTTGAACACCTAATTTTTAAAAAGATAGAACAGTTTAGGTTAGTGGTAATCTACTCCAATTAATCTTGTTTCATTAGGTCATCTTGCCACATAAAACAAGATATATGCAGGGCAGTGGATGATTATGTAATGACAATTGCTGGTAATTACACTCATTATCAGAGCAATGGTGGTAATTACAGTCATCAGCATAGCAATGCTGTGATTACACTCATCTGCATAGCAATGCTGGTAATTACAGTCATCAGAGCAATGCTGGTAATTACAGTTATCAACAGCAATGATGTCATTACACTCATCTGCATAGCAATGCTGGTAATTACACTCATCAATATAGCAATGGTGGTAATTACACTCAGCAAAAGAGCAATGCTGGTAATTACACTTATCAGCAGAACTTTAGATGGAATAAATTACAGGAGACAGATACTAATAATGTCTTTTGTCATATGCATTCCCAGTATGAATTTGCTGCAAACCAAAGCCTTATAAAATGTTCACTTATGCATTATAACAGAGATAAGGTTATTTTAAGAACATCAGAGAATCAGAGGTAAACTGGTAGAAATTGAAAGGGTAGAACTCAAAGACATGATTTATTGGGGTTCATATCTGAATCAATAACTAAAGTGGAAATCACTTCTCTGCATTAAAAATGCCACTTCTAGGCCAAAAATGCAATTATAATCTTTTTTCGACCCACATGTTTGAGCCCCTTGTGTATCACACTATTCAATATATAAAGGGTTCTCAGCATTTGTATTGAACATTTCCATGTGACACACTTTGAAATCTGTAATTGTTTCTTATACTTTTGATTAACAATTTTTTTTGTGTGCAAATAATAATTAGAATTAAAATAATTTGTACTCATTTTCATTGGTACCAAACTTTTTACCATATTTTAATAAGAAAATGATATGCATGACAGCTAGTGTATGAAAAACTAAAAATAATACAGTAGAAACATTTCAGCCTTTACAGCAAACCTATAATACGTGCCTTCTTCATCATCACTGACATTCCCTCATATTTTAAAATAAATGACCATATATGCTGTAACATGAAAATCATGAAGTTATTTTACTCCTAAACAAGGTTAGTGATACCATATATACTCACTTATAAGTCAAGTTAAACTATTAACACCATAAATCCTGATTTGCCTTTGCATAATGCACTGGCAGATCAGGGTCTATGTTGTTTGTTCTGCTGATTATTCCTAACAAACTGCATAGATTCAGATCTCCTGGCACATTTAGCAACAGCTGTTCTGCAGTTTACGGTAGGATCTAACTTATAAGTGAATATATACAGTACTTGTCTATTTATAGGGAATGTTCAGTACAGCACTATGATGGAATGGTTGCGATTTGTGTTCAGTAGCTGGTGCAGAGGGGGTTTAGGTGATTTGGTTGAATGGTCTTTTTCCAGTCCAGTCAAAACTATATATGTTTTACTGGAAAACAAGTTGTCCACTTTTGACAATGAATCACCCTTCCAAAAATTTGAACCAGTGTAATAAAAAAAACCCCAACCACATTTCAACCAGTGTAATAAAAAAAACCCCAACCACATTTCAAAATAAAATGATATACATTTTGTACTGGAAAACAGGGAAAGTTGTCTATTCTAAGTGATGGAAGAATGCTTCTAAAAAGCAATCACACAAGTGGAAAAAATCCAAGATTTATCATTGAGTGTTGTGTGACTGGTTGAAAGTTTAAATGATGGTTGTCATGAGACATTTGCACAAAAAAGGACTGATGATCAGTTATAATTTTCTATTTCTTCAGCGGTGGCAGAAGAGGGGATGATATCCCCATCTGAGTTAGCAGTTCTTGATTCATTGGTCAATGGAGGCAAAGCTCTCAGCCTGAAGGTAAGAGTAAAGTATAACATGCAATGTCATCACTGGTTGTATAGCCGTGGATCTACAATGTTTTTGCCTTAAAAGTATAATAATAACAATAAATTTGTATAATAAATAAGGTTGATTTTTAAATGTGTAACTAGATGTACATAAAATTCTATGTGAATCATTCATTAACATAAATGAAGGCAGAAGTAAAAATTATAAATTAGGTGAGAAAAATAAAAATACCATCCCACCCAGAATGTACATTGTAGCTTCTGTTGAATCTAATGGAGCTTAGATAAGAACTCATGTTTTTGTTTCTTTCCTTCTCTGCAATAACTATATGAATTTGAAAAATGATTTAATCAGACATAGAACCTCTCTACCCTTTCCACACAGCATTGTACTTAATGATCATCTGTGCCACTTTTTATTTCCTGGTGATAGAACTGTCCTATTTTCACATGTATTTTTATTTCATTCCTGTGAGAGATGTTTTTTCATTGGATGACATGATGTCATGTGGTTTGTTCATTATAATTGTACCGTCATGAGAGATGTTTTTTCATTGGATGATATGATGTCATGTGGTTTGTTCATCATTTTACCATCATGGCAATACAGTGTATTTTTATGGGGAACACAGTGAAATGGCATTTTCACTTCCCTGAAGCAAATTGAATTTAAAAAATGTTGCATAAATTATATAATAAAACAAATTTATACTAATGTTTCAGGTGAATATGAAGTTTTGTGAGCCAGTAAGCCTATGGTATTGAACTCTGCTTTGTGTAGGTCAATATAAGGTTTACAGATTTATGAAATTTAATAGTCACTTCAAATGAGGTCAATAATCAAATAAAATTGTACCCCACAATCATAACTAGTTGAGTATCTAGACTTTATCTGAATTAAAATAATTTGAAGCAAACACCTGGTCTACACCCTGATTTTGCATTACATTATCTGATGGCAAATTTGGGTCTGTGTTGTTTGTTCTACTGGTTAGTCTTAACAAAATCGATAGATATAGATCTGCCATCATATCATTTGATGGGAGATCAGGTTCTTTTGCTTGTAGATGCATCTGACTTTCATGTAAATATATATATGGAAAGCGTTCATCAAAAAGTAAGCTCACAGGATAAATATTTTATGTACCATTCCACAGTTGTCATATTGTACCATTCAACAAATGTCATAGTGTATCATTCAACAAATGGCATATTGTATCATTCAACACAGATACATTCAACATATCCATCTTTCTGTATGCTTGTAAAATATGGATGCTCACATCAGATCTACAAAGAAGGATTCAAACCTTCTAAATGACATGCTACCACAAGATATTGGGCATCTCATACATTGACCATGTAACCAACAGAGAGGTCCACAGTGGGATCCAATGAGCCATTGGACTCTATGAAGACCTCTTGACCACTGTAGAAAAAACAAAAACTGAAGTGGTACAGTCATGTCTCAAGATCATCTGGACTGGCAAAAACAATCTTGCAAGGCACAGTGCGGGGGTGCAGAAGAAGAGGCATACAGAAAGAGAGGTGGGAAGACAACATTAAAGAGTGGACAGTCTTGGGGTTTAGAAAGATGGAGAGAATTGGTTGTAAAGTCAATTGTGGTGCCCCAATGACTACTTGGGTTATGAGATTGATGATGATGATGATGATAATGATAATGATGATGATGATTCAACAAATGACATATTGTGTTATTCAGGAAATGGAAAATTGTATCATTCAACAAATGGTATATTGTATCATTCAACAAATGACATATTGTATCATTCAACAAATGGCATATTGTGTCATTCAACAAATGGCATATTGTGTCATTCAGGAAATGAAAAATTGTATCATTCAACAAATGGCTTTTTGTATCATTCAACAAATGGCACATTGTATCATTCAATGAATGGCATATTGTGTCATTCAACAAGTGGCTTATTGTATCATTGAACAAATGGCATATTGTGTCATTCAGGAAATGAAAAATTGTGTCATTCAACAAATGGTAGATTGTATCTTTCAATAAATAGCATATTGTATCATTCAACAAATGGTATATTGTATCATTCAACAAATGGCATATTGTATCATTCAACAAATGGCTTATTGTGTCATTCAGCAGATGCTTTCTTGTGTCATTTAACAAATGTCATATTGTGTAATTCAACAAAAGTCATATTGTATCATTCAACAAATGGCATATTGTATCATTCAGCAAATGGCATATTGTATCATTCAACAAATGGCATATTGTGTCATTCAACAAATGGCATATTGTGTCATTCAGCAAATGGCATATTCTTAATTCTTACAGGCACATTTTATCTCAGAGCTGCCAGATATTTCTCCCTTGGCCGGTACCATCACCTACCTCAACCTATCATTCAATGATTTTACGGTAAGTACCAGTTGGGGAATTGTGATCAGCATGGTTAGAGGTAATGTATTTGTATTTATGTTTAATGACATCACCCACATATCCCAAGCAAACTCATTTTTTGATGGCTGAGAGCAAGACACATATATGTAATTTTGGATACAGAAAAACCAACACTACAGATTCATCTGTGCCAGAGAGTTATGCATCTGCTTGGCAATGCACTTCTGTGCATTTTAATTTTTTTAAAAAGGTTTTAACACATTGACTTAAGTCAAGCCCAGCTTTAAGATGCTCAACATAGTGATGACTTTGTCAAATGTGCATATGTCCATATGTCTGTACATCCATTTATATATCTGTACATTTATCCCTATGTCTTTACATCGATCCATATGTTTGTACATTGATCCATATGTCTGTACATTCATCCTTATGTCTGTACATTCATCCTTATGTCTGTATATTCATCAGTATGTCTGTACATCCATCCCTATGTATGTACCTCTGAACGCATGTCTACACATTCATCACTATGTCTGTACATCCATCCATATGTCTGTACATTCATCCATATATCTGTACATTCATCCCTATGTCAGTACATCTGAACGCATGTCTACAGATTCATCTCTGCTATTCATCCATCCCTATCTCTGTCTATCCATCCCTATGTCTGTAAATCTATCCATATGTCTGTACATCCATCCCTATATCTGTACATTCATCTATAGGTCTGTACATCCATTCATATATCTACATCCATCCCTATGTCTGTACATCCATCCCTGTGTCTGTACATCCATCCCTATATCTGTACATTCATCTATAGGTCTGTACGTCCATTCATATATCTACATCCATCCCTATGTCTGTACATCCATCCCTGTGTCTGTACATCCATCCCTGTGTCTGTACATCCATCCCTATGTATATTCATCCCTATGTCTGTACATTTATCTATATGTCTGTACATCCATTCCTATATCTACATCCATCCATGTATCTGTACATCCATCCATATGTCTATACTACTGAACTCATGTCTGCACATTCATCCCTATGTCTGTATATTCATCCCTATGTCAGTACATCTGAACGCATGTCTACACATTCATCCCTATGCTATGCATCCATCCCTATGTCTGTACATCCATCCCTATGTCTGTAAATCCATCCATATGTCCGTACATCCATCCCTATATCTGTACATTCATCTATAGGTCTGTACATCCATTCATATATCTACATCCATCCCTATGTCTGTACATCCATCCCTGTGTCTGTACATTCATCCCTATGTCTGTATATTCATCCATATGTCTGTACATCCATCCCTGTGTCTGCACATTCATCCCTATGTCTGTATATCCATCCCTATGTCTGTATATTAATCCCAATGTCTATAAATCCAGCCCTATGTCTGTACATCCATCCCTATGTCTGTATATCCATCCATATGTATGTATATTCATCCCTATGTCTGTACATTTATCTATATGTCTGTACATCCATTCATATATCTACATCCATCCATGTGTCTGTACATCCATCCATATGTCTGTATACTGAACTCATGTCTGCACATTCATCCCTATGTCTGTACATCCATCCCTATGTCTGTACATTCATCCCTATATCTGTAAATCCATCCATATGTCAGTACATCCATCTCTATGTCTGGTCATTCATCCCTATGTGTGTAGATCCATCCCTATGTTTGTACATCCATCCATATCTCTGTACATCTGAACTCATGTCTGCACATTCATCCCTATGTCTGTACATCTGAGCAGATGTCTGTACATTCATCCATATGTCTGTACATTGATCCATTTGTCTGTACATTCATCCATTTCTGTACAGCCATTCATATATCTGTACATTCATCTATATGTCTGTACAACTGTCTGTATGTCTGTACATCCATTGATTTGTTGGTACATACATCCATTTGTACATCAACACCCTAGATTAACCTTGATGTTAATAACTTTCTCAAGTACAGTTGGTCCAGTGTCATGTTACTTGTATGTGGAATTCATCCTGATGTAGACAACACATACTTTACGAGAAATATTTGTGGTAAGCTCAACATGCAGGCCATGTCCAGCTTCTTGTATGACACTAAGTTTCATTAGGCTTCTGACATTAGTTCAGCCAATAGGTAAAAGAAACAACAACAGGGTTTCAGTGTTGTGAAGGGCTGGATTGTATTGCTTACAGTGTTAATGTTTCATTTCAGACAGGAGCTAGGAAAAATTGGGCAGATATTCATCATATTGTAACCCTCAACATAATCTTGAAGCAGTCTCTCAAAAATATAGTGTTGTACTACAGGTACATGGGTGAAATAAATGCATTTCTAAAATAGAGACTTGTTCAGAATTTGTCAATTTGGATTTAATTTTCATCATAAACTCAACTTCTTACTGACAAAAAAAATGTATAATTAGGAATCTGTGGTATTTGTTAATGGAAATAAATAAATGCATCATCAAATTTTGCAAAAGGGCTTTAAGTATCAACAGAGAAATCCATGAAAATTGTTCAGGAATTTTACCAACTTTCTGAAAGACTATCATTGTCAGTTAATTTACTTCAGACTAACTGCTCTTTGCAACTGTTTGTACCTTTGCAAGTGTCTGTATTTTTTAAGTCATGATAGTGTTAGAATGTATACTGTAACATTGTTTTGCTTGCATTCTTTTTTTTGTGTGAATTAAAAGATTTTTTTGGATGAACATTCATTAGATCCTTATTTTGTGAAGCAAGTTGAGTAATTTTTATATGCCATATATTTTAAAGTTTACTGTATCACATTTCTAGTTGCTGTGTCATAATGACATGCAATATTTATGACATAACATTATAATATTAAATGATCATAAACCAAAAAATATTTATGATGTAACATTACCATATATATCCGCTTATAAGTCAAGTCAAACTGCAAACAACAAAGATCCTTATCTGCCATAGCATAATGTGCCTGCAGATCAGAGTCCATGTTTGATCTACTGATTACTCATAACAAACTGCATAGACTCAGATCTGCCAGAGCATAATGCACCAGCAGATCTGGGCCTGTGCAATTTGCAGTTGGACTCAACTTATAAGTGAGTATATACGGTATATCATATGAATGTTATGTTATAAAATTCAGATGCTTCCACCTGAGGTTACAAACATTAAACAGCTGGAGATAGTGAAGCTGAGGAATAACCCTCTACGAGAGTTGCCTGCAGATATCCACCATTTGAAGCATCTGCGTACACTGGTTGTGTCCTTCTGTCAGCTTAACTCACTGCCTATGAAGTAAGGAGTTGATATAGATTGAGATTTGTTTACATGGCAAAATGTACATTAAATTTTTTTAAAAAAAACGTCAAACCTGTATTAAGCAGCTAAGTGAACTTAGAAATGAGATTAGCTGACCTCTTAAGTCAGTTGACTGCTTAATACAAGTTCATTTTTTCTAAAATGTATTTGTAGGAACTTTCAACATATGGCTATTTAAGACAGGTGGCTGCTTAATAAAGGTGGCATTTAACACAGGTTTGACTGTATGTAAATGTATTAAGTTTTAAAGTATTAAAATTATAGATTATATGATATTGTTAACACACTGCAACATACAGTATTATATGTGTATGATTATCATACATTGAACAGTAGTACATCATAGAATTCTATTTATTGAACCTGTGTTGTATTTAGAAAAGAAAAAAAAAGAGAAAACAGCATGCCATTATTGTCTTAAAAAATTTATCTAATTCATTTAATTAAATAATTGATAAATTTCATTGGTTTTTTGGTGATGTCAGTCATTCTGTACTTGCAAGTGTGAATTCTCTGTTATTAAATTTAATTTGTATTGCTAAAAATAGTGACAAACTTTATGGTGTTACTAAAATTGTTAACAAAATCCATTTACCAATCCACTGCCTTTCCAAGTCAGTTTTATATATCAAGAGAAGTGACTCAGTTTGAGCTAAATCATTATACCTTTGGTTATTTCCCTTGGATATTCTTCCACTAACGGTGGTACAGTCCAACCCACTTATATCGACATCACTTATGTCGACAAGCTGCCTATTTCGACAAAAAAGCAAAGTCCCGGTCCCTTGGTCTACCATTACTACCAAAATTGCCATGTTTATGTCGACGTTGAGATAAAAAATAAACGTACATGTCGACAGAAGCCCTTGGTCCCAGCTTGAACAAATCCTTTGTTTTCTAATCATTTATGTCGACAAGCTGCCAGTTTCGACCCATTCTTTGTTCAACAATTAGTTGATCTTGCCGCCAGGCTTTAATTTTACCGCCTATCATTTATGTCGACCAGCTGCCAATTCCGACCCAAACTTTGTTCAACAATTAGTTGATCTTGCTGCCAGGCTTTAATTTTCTCGCCTAATCATTTATGTCGGCAAGCGGCAAGTTCCGACCTGTACTTTATTCAACAATTAGTTGATCTTGCCGGCAGGCTTTAATGTTGCGGTCGGATAAAAAAAGACAGGCTTTTGTTTGGTCCTATAAAGTTGGCCTCTCATGGCGACTTAAATGAAAGCAATGAAATCTGATCTGATTCTTGCATTTTCCAAAGTGATCGGTGATTAAAACAAGTTTATTGCGCTGTGAAAGTTTCCTTTTTAACTTTGTTTATATTTACGATGGCTACCAACGGCAGTGTAAACGCAGATTAAATTTACAGTCTCTGGAAACTAAATATCTGGCTGTTAAGGAAGTTGAGGGTGGGGCATCTCGCAAAGATGTCTGTGAAAAATTTTAAATGTATTAAGCAGACATTTTCACAATATTGTATTGTAAGAATCATTTTCTTTTAATACCTCATTAGCATGTGTCAATGTATACAATATTATGCCTTCATTAATCATATCAGCCGCATATCTCTTGTTCGCTTTTATGTACTTTTCACGATGACTTCTGTAACTAAATACACGTACTGTTTAAACCAACTTGTTGACAGGTTTTCATTTCCATGTGAATAGCCCCATCCCCTTGGTAGCCTCAGTAAGATGGGAATTGACTGACCAAAATCTAGGCCAATTTAAGTACATGTACTCCAAGCGTGTAAATAACAACTATGCAACCATGTGCTTATGCCGACATTGAATAATCGTAGTGAATGTTTTTCATATCAGGATATGACTGATGCAATATTTTATTGTGGATTTTATTACACAAAGGTAAAGTGTATTTGACACTGGTTTTGTCTTCATGTAATCAAAATTTGCATTGTTTGGTTTCTGAAAGTGTAAATGCTACTCACTGACGACAGGTCACCCCTTACTGATGAATTTAACTTGTATCTTTTTTTCAGTACCTCCCCTCCCCCCAAACACTTATCTCGACATCTGCCTATGTTGACAATATTTCCTCGGGCCTGAGGATGTCGACATAAACGGGTAGGACTGTACTTGAAACAATTGTATGTTAAAAGGAGCTTTTAAAAGGAAATCACAATAATTTCTCAAATATTAAATTTTATTATAAATTCTTTAATGACTTGTGATGAAAATAAAATTTTGAAAAATATTAAAATTATTTAGGACAGTGTGTAAAACAGTGAATTTGATCATGAATAACACCATTTGTGTTTTTATGTTCTTCCATCCAATTTAATGTAAATTAGTATCATTTTAATTCTCCAGGTCATCAGTATGCTGACTACTCTAATTTATTTACTTGTCAGTTGACCATGTGATTGATTGATTGTTTGACTCATTGATTGATTTATTGATTTTTCAGTATCTTTCGCCTGCAGCATCTCAGACATCTAGACCTCTCCTACAATAAACTGACTTTTATCCAGAACGAAATTTGTCATCTGCAGTAAGTATATGTATTTCTTTTTAAGGAATGTTGAAAATATTGCTTTATTGTTTACATTTACGATATATGATATCATATCTGTGTATGTCTCAATTAGTGCACACCCCTCTTTCACGTCAGCACTTGCACAAATATTCCTTATTGAGCACACATTTTACGATTTTCACATAACTCTAGTGAAGGCAATGGCTGCTAAAATCCACTGAGAACATCTGATTTTCATGAAACATACCATTGTACATATCTGATGTCTCGTTACTACTTACAGTTTTAGGTTATATCAGTGTCAAAGTGGAATCTATGATATGGTTTATTCAGCTTGATCATATTCACAAAGACAATGCAACCTCAAAGGGGAGGGCAATCAACAAAGATAAAGGGAGTTAACTCATATTCTGATACTCTTCAGGGGGCGCTCACCAGTTATTATGAGAGAGTGACGTATGTAAGGTGAAGTTGTTTGCATTTAAAACATGCACAGTGGAGAGAATGTTGGCATTATACCTATATGCTACTTTGATGTAATATGGTTGACATTTCTTTGGATATTGTACTTTTAGAAATTGAAAATGATCTTAGCACACTGCTAACTAAAATGACTGCTCCCTTGGAATGAGTTCAACCAATTTACGACTGGGTTTGCTAGATCTTATGAATGTTGGATTTGCCAGCCTTTTGACTCTTCTTTTATTCAACCTCCTTTATTTGATACAAAAGATGCAGTTAACGTGATAATACAAAGGAGGCCAGCTTTTAATTCTGTGAGTGCAATCTTACAACAAGTACTTCCATAAATCAGCTATCAACATATGGTTGGCACTTAATTAAGTTCTCAGCGAAATGCTCGTGGACATACGTGTTATGGTTGATTGATGTATTTTATGTTTGAATACAAGAGGGCACATTGCATTTATGATGATTACACTTAAACCGAACTAAAAGATAGAACTAAAACACAAATTTCACTTGATATAAAATTATTTAATTGATATTTATTTATCAAAATAATGCCTCCAGCAGGCGTAAGTGACATTTTCATTGATCAAAATTTCATTCAGTATTGTTATTTAAGGTCATTTGGAAAGAACAAAATATGTGACTTCTCATTAAAAGTTGATAATTTCATAATGTTGATTAAAATTTCCAGGTCCAATCTATCATTTTTGACGATTAAATGAACGATACATCAGTGTTCCATTTACCAATTTTGATTGCAATTTTCTTCAAGTTCAACAAATAGGGCTAATATTTTTTGTATTTTCATGTTTAAAAAATGAGGTCCACACCTGACTCCACATTATAAGCAGGTTTCATGAGTTATTGGGTTTTAATTATCAAGGGAGTGGTGTATATAACATAAACAAGATATTGGAGTTGTACTGTAGACTGGACTTTTGAATGTACAAATTGTGATGCTCTTGTCATTGCTTGAATGAGCCCTTGATCCATAAGCAGCCATGACAAATGTTTATCACAATATAATTACACTTATTTTACTCAGATTTCTAACATGACTAAAATATTTTTCTAATATAAACAATATCAATCATGACATTAAAGGATGATTCTATTTATGGGTCGTGAGAACAACTTTGAAAAATGTGACCATCTTTGATAGATATGGGTATTTGGCAACAATTTCATCACTTCCCCACCAGTGATCTTTACTTTGTCCCTCCTTAAATTCTGGAATGGGCTCAGTTTGGAATTATATAACTTACAAATCATCCTGGCCCAATTCCTTCTCATTTAACACATTAGAAACTACTCTCAAGTTGGTAATAATGGTTTCAATCTTTATGGCCAAAATTGCAAAATGCAAATCCTGGCATTCAGTTTTCTTACAGATTGATTTATTACATTCATATTGACTTTGCATTCAAGCCATTCTCATTTCCACATATTTTTGAAACTGTTATTCAGACTTTTTGTATCCTTGTCCCACTTGGTAGTTTGAAGTGCCATGTTTAGCAAGCATGCTTATTCCCATTAGTTTCTGTTTCATGAAGATTCATTGGGCTGGTACAGATTTTGACCAATCAGAAAGCTCGTTACAGTGATCATCTGTTAAATAATGTATGGCATGAATACTGTTGTAAGTATCATTATGGAATAAACTGGACAGACCATTATTTGAAAAATGGATTGGAGATGACATTTAAAAATGGTCCATATCAAGGAAAATCAGATTCAGGTCTGGAGAAAAGTAGAATTCTGCTTTTAAATGGAAAACAGTCTTCTTGTCTGAGGGCAGTTAAATCAAATTCCAGTAAGAATAAAAGAAGAAAAAATAACAAGAAAAAAAAATATGGAAAGAAGTTATTGTTCCCAAAATGAACAATAAAATTAGAACCATCAGAAACAGGAAATAAAGTTTTGCTGAAAATGTACAAGAAACAAAAAAAAGAAATTATATTAAAATGGAATAAAGGTTCATTTTTTATATTGGTTAAGTACTGTTTTTCACTGATATTTTTTCAATGAAATTTCACTGAAATCTCAATCACAAAATCTCACTGATAGTTTCAGAAATTTTGACAAAATCTCAGTGAAATTTCACTGAAAATTTGGTGAAATACCATAAATTTGGTGAAGTAAGGGCATTTCAGTGAATTTGGCAGATTTCACTGAAATTTCAGTCAAATTTTCGATAGGGGGTATTTATACATTTTATATGATTTCATCAAACATGTACATAGCAAACAATACATATTTGACAGATTCAATTATACATAAGTATGTTTTTGAATCCGTCTGAAATGTGAACATCTGTTCTTGATTCAGATATAAAATACTAAAATATGAGTTGAAAAAAATAACCAAATAAAAAGAGTATGACAAACAATGCCCAAATTGTAAATAATTGTAATCTCTTGTTCTTTATTATAAAACAATTGGCAATAGTTTTTAAAAATATTTTGTAAATGGAAATTTTATTATTTTAACTGTTGATATGAATATTTTCTTGGATGTTATAATATATAAAATATGAAGTTCCATGAACCAGAAATATGATATGTTTAATTAATTATGATTTTAATGGATGGGTGGTATACTAAAATTAAAAAGTACAAAAATTACATTAATTATGATATGACCGTTATGGTAGTTGAAATCAATAGCTGCTACACAGCCATGAATGATAATGTAGATACCTCTCCTTTTTTCCACTTCTGAGAGGTCATTACTAAGACAGGCTTGACTTTGATTAGAAGCTTATGAAGTTATATATTGAATCTCTGTACTTTCCTGCAGTTGAAATAAAGCAGAAATTATTATTCTTAATTGATATATTGTACTTTTACAGAAATTTGAAAGAGTTGAACATGGAAGGAAATCAGCTGCCTGCAATGCCCTCTGGTGCTCTACGACTTCACCTGGATTTTCTGAATGTGAAAAATAATTACATGCATCCTTTGTTCTGGAGAGAAAATACACAGAATGAGCCTCAGGTATATAGCATACTTCAATATAACTATGTTTGTTCCACTTTAGGCACCTTTCATAGTTTGAAATTGTTCAAATTTCCTTTAATTTATTAGGTGCTCCCTAATTTGAAAATGTTCTAGCTAAATGCAGAACATTTTTTAAAAAAGGTACTAAATGATGGAATTCCACATTTCTGTGTACAAGAATTCTTTTAAAAGCTATTTATCTGTTAAATAATGTTTGAAATATGAATCCTTTTCATATCAAAATGTGGCATCACTTGGAAACAGTCTAAGTTGACAAGAATTGGGTGTAACGAGCATTACACCATGCAACAGCTTGATTTACTGATAATGCCGACATAAAAACTTCTTTGAATTAAATTATATACCTTGGAAAAGTATCTTGAACAGTAGCACATTTGATGAGTAACATTATATTTCCAAGAAACATCATTTAAGTTTTTAACCCACCACACAGCTTCGCATCATTTTAAATACTACAAGAAGAATGTACCCAATTGCAAGTAAATGAAACTGGGTCTCAGTGAGAACAATAATATTTCATTTTTGAATTTACAGAACGTGAAATACGCAGCGAGTTCATGTTCATTTATTTTGTTTTATAGTGAAGATACTGAAATATTAATATAAATGTGATTCATTTTATACCTTATTTGGTACTGATCTGCCTTTTCATGAAATTGGTTAGTTTACATTAGCCATCATTTAGACTGACCAGAAATCTGGTAGCATGTGCTTTCTGTGGCAATAGTTTGTACACAGATGTTGAATAGGTTCCATGGAGTGATTTATAGTCACCGCTGCGACACTTCATTGAAAATATAATGGATTTTAATTATTCTTGACACAAAGCTAAGATAATTCATTGCTCAATTTATTCGGCACCTACTGGAATAGGCATTATTATAGTATGGAGAGAGGAAACTTGATTGGCATTGTTATTATAGCGTTATGAGAGGAAACTTGGATGGCATTGTTGTTATAGTATGGAGAGAGGAAACTTGGTTGGCATTGTTATAGCATGTTGAGAGGAAACGATGGCATTGTTGTTATAACATGTTGAGAAGAAACTTGGATGGCATTATTGTTATAGCATTATGTTAGGAAACTTAGATGGCATTCTTGATATTGCATGGTGAGAGAAAATTTGGATATCATTGTTGTTATAGCATGGTGAGAGGAAACTTGGATGGCATTGTTATTATAGCATTATGGGAGGAAACTTAGATGGCATTGTTGTTACAGCATGGTGAGAGGATACTTGGATCTTGGATGGCATTGTTTTACGTACATTGAACATGAGGATTAAACTGTTGGATAAACAAAGGGCACAAAGAATCTCTGATAATAATGAATTTTCATGTGATTAGGAACACAGAATAGCTTGTACCTGTAATCATCTTATTAATTTTAGAACCTTAACATGTACTTGTCAGCCTCTCAAAAAAACTAAAACCTCTGAAGCTGGTGACCTAAAAATTTAAACTTTTTCAAATATTTTTATAATACAGGCACTGCCAAATTTGAAATGTGCTGAAATTGGCACCTAAATTAGAATAAGTACAGGATCTTTTTAATTAATAGTTCCACAGCTTCCTTGAAACCTTGCTTTATGCTTATTTTCATAACAAAGAATTTATGATTACCTGTATTTCAGTTGATTTGACATATAGTTAGCTAATTGAATAACGAATCAAAGCTGAATCCAAAATATACTTTTTTCGGTTCTTAAAGCTAAACACTACTGTATATTGTTTATTTTAGTGAAGCTATTTGGAATTTGCCAGTTTGTGTTCCCATAAGCTTACATCATCTGTTATATATTACTGTGAATAATAATGTAATAAAAATCTAATGATGCAGTAATTCATAATCTTTCTATTTTGTGGCCCAGCTGGCCTCATCTGTTTAATGATAATGCGATGTAATAATAATCTAATAATGCAGTCATTCATTATGAGGTCATTTTGTTATCCCACAAGCTTGTCGTATCTGTTATTTAATCCTGTGAATAATAATATAATATAGTAATAATGTTATAATGCAATCACTGATGCTATGTCTCATCTTGAAGCCCTGCTTTTGGTCATAGCTAATGAAATAAGGATGCACTACAGTAAGTAAATGGTAGTTTGGGCCCTTGATAGCACATTGCTCTGGCCATTTGCTTTGCATATCACTAGACTTCAGATCGTTCAGTTGTACCAAAATTTGCAAGGTTTTCTGGCTCCTCTCATCTTTGATTGGTAATTTTCCCTTTTTACTTTTGACTAATGAATGGCATCAACTTTGACCTGTAGAGTGTACTAATAAAGTTAAACTTCACTGGAACCAAAAATACTGGGCTGTATTATAGAGGTATCTTGTATACTAAGGTTTGATGAAGATTTATAATGTGACAAAACTACAAGGCCAATTTGGACATTAAACCAAGCTCCATGTTGATGAATCTCCTCAAATTGAATGTGCACTCAAATTCAGAAGGCCTTAATCATTGATTTAATATTTGTTAAATTGTTATAGAATAAACTGTATTGTAGTCAAAATGTAATTGCTGCTTTGAAATCTATTGTATTCCTATTATTTTATTTATTTGATAGCAGCTTGCATTTGATTGTGCTCTTGAGTCAAGATGTTTGTGAATATAGGGACAGATTGCACCTTGGAGTGGTGTGTGTGGGGGTGTTTAGATAAGTTTAATTGTATATGATATAACAAAATATTTTAGCTATCAAATAAAGTTGGAATTTTCGTTTATTCAGTGTACAGCAGGTAACTGTGAATAAGCAATTGCTGATGTAATCATAATATCGCAACATGGACGAGTAATGTACTGTTGAATCCAGAGTTTACAGATATTAATTGTTTACAAATGCACTCAAAACAATCTCCTGAAATGTAAAAGGACACTTTTTTCTCACATTCACATATGTACATGATAATGTTTTCCATTGTAGAATGCTGGTGTTGAATAGTGCAATTTTTTATCACATGATTGCTGACTTTTTACATGATCTTCTTTTATGAGCATAGTGCATGCAAACTGGCAATAACTTTCTGATTTCCATCATCACTGTGTAATTTGTTCATACTCATCAAGATAAACATCATTTAAAACATGTTTATATACAAAAATGAGCTTTGGTTTAAGTTCAGTGTCCCTCAAAAAGGACATTTTGCACTAATCAGCCTTGCTACATAGCTACAGATACCATTGGTATTGTCCAGTTTCAACTCAAAAAAGCCATTGTTGTAATTGCTATTTATACAAATTCATATTCTTGTTATTATTTATTTAATTCTAGATCAAAGTTGAATTGAGAATTATATTAATTTTTTTCTGTATGTCTTATTTGATATTTTGGAATAAGAGTGGACTTGATTTTTTTCACCTGTTTACATTTGTATCATAGCACAATCCCTTTTCAGTACACGATTCAGATGCCATGTATTGCCATTACCTTATTGGTCTTCATGAATATTCTTTTAGTGGTTGTATGTTTAAACATAATTAAAAATTGTTACACCGAACCTCTTCTGCTGTACATTATGGTGAGGGTATTTTCAATAGCTGTCTTGCCATTTTGGATTTGCATTAGTATTCATAACACACCATTTTGATGTAGCCCTCATTTCATTTTTTAGTCTGAGGGAATGTGTAAAATATAACTCTTCATTTTGCATTGGTGTTGGATAGGAAAACTCCACTCTCAGGTTAAGAATTTTGTCTGAGATGCTTGGCAAATCTGATTTAGAAGAATGACTATCACAGTCATTGCAAATATACAAATCATCTATTTCCCAATTTAAACAGTCAACAAAAATAGTGATTAAAAGTGGTCCCTTTTAAAGATTAACAGAATTTCAATGAAATGGACTATATCAGTCTTCCACTGAGCAATTGGATCTCGGTCAACAGCAAACATCTCAATATGATTTGATTGAATAACATGTTGCTTGTTTAGTAATTCCCACTGACTGAAATAAGTCCAGAGAAACCACCTCATGCTGTTTAAAAAATTGCCATTCATTGTAATAAGTCTTGGGAACCCACCTCATGCTGTTTAGTAAATTGGCAGTCACTGTAATAAGCCCAGGGGGCAGTCGCTGTAATAACCCCAGGGGGACCACCTAATACTGTTTAATAAATTGCCATTCACTGTAATAAGCCCAGAGAAACCACCTCATGCTGTTTAGTAAATTGCCATTCACTGTAAAAAGCCCTGGGAACCCAGATCATACTGTTTAGTAAATTGCCATTCACTGTAATAAGCCCAGGGGGCCCACCTAATACTGCTTAGTAAATTGCCATTCACTGTAATAAGTCCAGGGAACCTACCTCATACTGTTTAGTAAATTGCCATTCACTGTAATAAGCCCAGGTGGCCCACCACATACTGTTTAGTAAATTGCCCGTCACTGTAATAAGCCCAGGGGGCCAACCTCATACAGTTTAGTAAATTTCCATTCACTGTAATAGGCCTGGGGAACCCACCTCATACTGTTTAGTAAATTGCTATTCACAGTAATAAGCCCAGGGAGCCCACCTAATAATGTTTAGTAAATGGCCATTAACTGTAATAAGTCCAGGGAACCCACCTCACTCTGTTTAGTAAATTGCCATTCACTGTAAAAAAGCCCAGGGAACCCACCTCATACTGTTAATTTATATAATCACCAAAAGGTGAAGCACATGATGTTATGTCATTATCAGTAATTGTAACAATATATCATCATTCACTGTATTAATCACACGGTGCCCTCCTCAATGTTTTTTTTTATGTCGGCCAAGAGCAAGAGGATTTAATGTCATGATTTTGGTCCATATATTTATCTGTATGTATGTTCATCTGTAACCTGTAGCCATGATGGTTCAGTGGTTAAGACCATCGACTCCTGATCAGAATGCTTCTGATTCGATTTTTACCATCAGATCAGTCCAGATAGGTTAATGTGGTGTGTCCTTTTGCAATAACTTTGCTCTGCTTGCCATCGCAAAGATTATACAGTTGTGTATATATTGTTATATTTCAAAATATTGCTGCACAGTATTTTAATGGCCTTAGCAAATGTGAAGCCTGATTTGGATCATTTTAGCAGGGCACCCTGGATTTACACGCCAGAACCCCTGTGAACACGACATTTGGAAATAAACTTTTAATTAAGTTTTATATGACATTGAACTTAAAATTGTCTTCCATGGCTTTATAATTACTTTCTCCCTATGCATATATTTAAAAAAATTACTAACACGCAGGGCCCTTGTGAACATGGGGCCAAATCAGTCCAATCAACCCAAGGCCGGCCTTGGCACTGTACAAAGAAACAAACTAAACCATCTGTTACTTTTTCTGTTTCTGCAAAATAACTATGGTTTTATACCATCTATCATTACCATTCTTTATGGATGACATGCACTTGTGATAAGAAAGAAAATTATGATTATGGGATGAAAAGGTCAAAGCTGAAGGTCATTGTGACTGAAAGAAGAAGCTATTTCTGCATTATGACATTAGTTATGAAGTGCATACCTTGACTAAATGTTGTGGATGACTTACACTTGGGGTAATAAAATGCTTATTGATTGGAGGATCAAAAGGTTAAAGGACATGTTCACAGTGACTGAAAGAAGAAAAACCAATGTAGCAAAATAACTTTAGTTTTTCATCTCAGACCTGGACTTACTATTATAAATGACTTGCACTTTGAACAAAGAAGTCTCTTGTTTTCTAGGTAAAAAGGTCAAAAGTTATGATCACTGATAACTATAAAATAGTTTCATCCCCAATCCTCAAGTTCTTGACCGTATATCTTTACCAGGCTTTGTGGATATCTTACACTATGGAAAAGAAAGACAATTGATTTGGATGTCAGAAAGTCAAAGTTCAAGGAAATTGTGACTCAGACAAAACTGGGTGTTGCAGAACAACATTTGTTTTAAATTCTTTGACCTAGCATTGCGGATGGTTGCATTTAGAGTCAGAAAAAGAAACCTTGAGAGGTTGGGTCTACAGATTATTAAATCTAATAAGAACAAAATGGTTTCTACATAGTAAGTTTAGATCAAAACTGCCTACTAACTAAAACATTTTCTGCACATAATTGTAGAACAGGATTTATATATAACCTCTATTTGCATTACTTTGTTCATTTTTCAGTGTCTGGTCGTAACACTATTTGCATTATTTTGTTCATATTTCAGCGTCTGATCGATCTTGCCTGCCTTACATTGTACAAAGCAGAGCGGCACAAAGAATCAGGGGCTCTTCCAGAATCAGTTCTTAGAATCCTTAAAAGGTTGGTAAAGAATTTGAATTGTGTTAATTTTGCAATGTTTTTCACAATATTTTTGTAAAATCATTTGCAAACCAGATTCATTATTATATA
Source organism: Megalonaias nervosa (assembly GCA_016617855.1). NCBI lineage: Eukaryota > Metazoa > Mollusca > Bivalvia > Unionida > Unionidae > Megalonaias > Megalonaias nervosa. The sequence goes on along the minus strand of JAECUM010007623.1, from coordinate 32,358 downwards.
TTAGGGAAGATGTAACAAATTGAAAAATCAAATAGGAATTTACTCTGTGTTATATATAAGGGTAAACTATGTGAAATAATATGGAAAGCAATGTCTTGCCTTTGTGCCGTGTTTCATTCAAGAACATTGTAGGGAAATAACTCAGACCAGAGAAAGGTTTTCAATAGTTTGAACACTGTAGCTGGTGGACTAAGTAAGACAGAGGAACTTATGATCACTGTGGCTGGTGGACTAAGTAAGACAGAGAAACCTATGATCACTGCAGCTGGTGAACTGAGTAAGTTAGAGGAGTCTATGATCATTATAGCTGGTGGACTAAGTAAGTCAGAGGAGTCTATGATCACTATAGCTGGTGGACTAAGTAAGTCAGAGGAGTCTATGATCACTATAGCTGGTGGACTAAGTAAGTCAGATGAGTCTATGATCACTATAGCTGGTGGACTAAGTAAATCAGAGGAGTCTATGATCACTATAGCTGGTGAACTAAGTAAGTCAGAGGAGTCTATGATCACTATAGCTGGTGGACTAAGTAAGTCAGATGAGTCTATGATCACTATAGCTGGTGGACTAAGTAAGACAAGAAAGAGCCTAATACAGATATTTGATCATTTCACTTGGTTAGAATTGTACAATTTTCTGTGCTTTAACTGCTATAGACATATAATAAGCTAATAAAATAAAAATTGGTTAAAAACTCCAGTTAAATCTGATAAACCTTATTGTTACTACTTTGATTTGAATCGGATTCTTGTCACATTTTCTTGTGATTATAGCAACACAAGATAACACAGTGTAAAAAAACAAGCATGTGCTCCCCTACCTTTGATAGTTGAACTGTTATCCTCATTTATTTTGAAAGATGTGGGAATTATGCTATATTCTGCCCATTTGGATATGCCTGTGTGATTAATGTTATCCTGTGCACATAAATGTGCCTGTGTGATTCATGTTTTCCCTCCCATTTAGATGTGCCTGTGTGATTTATGTTATCCTTCTTATTAGGATGTTCATGTGTGGTTAATGTGGTTAATGTTATCCCACAAATTTAGATGTGCATGTGTGATTAATGTTATCTGTCCCATTTGGATGTACCTGTGTGATTTTATGTAATCTGTCTCATAGGGTTGTGCCTGTTTGATTAATGCATGGATGTGATGAATGTTATCCCTCCCATTTGGATGTGCATGTGTGATTTTTGTAATCTGTCCCATAGGGATGTACCTGTTTGATTAATGCATGGATGTGATGAATGTTATCCCTCCCATTTGGATGTGCATATGTGATTTACGTAATCTGTCTCATAGGGATGTGCCTGTTTGATTAATACATGGATGTGATGAATGTTATCCCTCCCATTTGGATGTGCATGTGTGATTTTTGTAATCTGTCCCATAGGGATGTACCTCTTTGATTAATACATGGATGTGATGAATGTTATCCCTGCATTTTAGATGTACATATGTGATTAGTGTTATCCCACACATTTGGATGTGTGTGACTAATGTTATGCAACTTCTCTTATACCATTATTCAGAGACTTCAAGCCATAGGATATAATGTGAGGGGATACTTTGTAGATGTGCACAATAGTTTTAAAATTTCAATGCAACCCTAAGGGGCATGGTCTAGTGGGATTGGGGTGGTTTTATGTAAATTTAAATTAACTCCCAGAGTATGTATGTACAGCTGTATGTAGATTGGGGACGTAGTAGTTTGATTTGTTGAAAGATTGGGGACATATCATTTTGGTTTGTTGAAAAATTGGGAACTTAACATTTTGGCCTGTTGAAAGACTTGGGACATAATATTTTGGTTTATTGAAAACAAAATGCTGTACATTTTGGCTTCTTGAAAGATTGGGGTAAAAATTAGCTTCAGAGTATTGAACTGCAGGATATTAAGATAACATTCATTACATTTGTTATACTGGAATATTCACTATCTGACAAAACATTTTCAGGAGCAAAATATTCATGCTAATAAATCTGACTTCACAATGAAATATTTGAGTTCTTACAACAGTTGTTTGCAGCAATGTGCAAATTGCTTAAATATAAATTAACAATTAGAACAACACTGCTCCGTGGCATTAACTCTGTGCACCAGGTGTTCTGCCTTATTTAAAAGAGGTAGTGCTTTTGGATTTCTGATCTGCTTTTGACTAGTGGGTACAATCTAGTTCACATAGTTGATTTCTGATCCACCATTGATTCTCTCACGTAACCTGGTTCACACAATGATTTCTGATCTATTCATGATTCCTTGATGCAGTCTAGTCCACAAAGTGCTTGTTTTTTAATATTAGTATGGAAAGCTGCCATTCATCTTTGTATATCATAAAATGAGAAAATTACCAGCATAACAAATGCATCATCCTTTGTTCTTTCTTATCTCTTGCTCAGGTGGCACTCTACAGTTTTGTATTTTGCATAGGTTTGAATTTTAAAGAAAAAAAATTTCCCCAGGTTTCCTTGCTGGTTATCCTGGTTATTTAAACAGACCTTGTTATATCGTAGGTATTGTTCAAAGAACCATTGATTCCCTTTATTTTGGTGTATGATTGATGGGTGTAATATGGGTTGTAGAGTATAGTTTGGCCTTACTTTAGATGTGCACCTCTCAAAAAACTGATAGCTCCGCTTGGTCATTTTCATTTCCTAAACTTCAGGGGTACATTGTTAAAAAAAAAAAAAAGCTTTTTTTTTTTACACTTTATATAATTATTTGGTAATTCTTTCATTGGACTTTCAGAAGCAGGTATTGTCTAGTCTGGCTAAATTCACTTTCCCTATTTCAATAACTGCTAAAGATAGTGTACTTTAGACCAATTCAGGCTAAATTTATGAGCACAAGGGAGTGGTCATTTTGGTTAGCTGTGTGCTTAGATCATGTACAATTTCCACAAGTATATTATCCAAAGAAATTTCAGCCAACGTACAGGAAAGTGACGTAGAGGTATGCCAACATTCTCTCCAGTGTGCATGTTGCAATTGTAAACAACTTCATCTTACACCCACCACTCTCTAAGAAGTTCATAATATCTGTAGAGAGCCCCCCAATCACATTCTGTTTACATCCAAATATGAAAGATAACTCTTGCTTCAAAAATTGCCTGAAATGTTACAATGACAAATTTATTATTACAAAATTGTTTTAAACCAAGTCAGTAATTGCAATGAGAATCAATAGTATTTATGTTTTTGTTTTTTTTCTCTTTTCATATTGCAGTCATATGGGGAGATGTGACTGTTGTAAAGGCATCTTGTTTGGCCCAGGACTGAGGATAATAAGACCAGTGTCCAAGTTTTTCAATATTTTTAACCTACCATTCATGTTTAGGGCCTGCTCCCCGGAATGTCTGTACAAATTCAAGCACAAAACGGAAACCTTATCAGAAATTCTCTATGGTAAAGACAGTGAGATTCTGGATGATTAGAGAGAAAGCTCTGTATTTGGTCTTGTGTGTCATTGGGACATAATACCTACTTTGGGACATTATACCTACCTTGGACATTATACCTATCTTGGGACATTATATGTACCTTAAGAAAAAACATTTACTACAGTGATACCTAACTGCATTACTGTTCAAGGGAGCCTTAAAAGTCAACTTTGTTTTAAATGAGACTGCCTCATATTGGTTTACATAGCAAACAAGGCAATGTAATAAAGGGTAAAGCACTTGCTAACTATAATGACCCTCATTATAACATATACAATTACATTATATTTAGAGAATGCTCTATTTAATTTGCAAAATAATGTTATTTTAGTATATATCTTATATCATATTACACCAGCAAAAATTAAATGAAAGAATTTCATAGGTGTCAACCTCTTGAGATAAAAACCTGTACACCAGACCAACAAAAACTTGCAAAGACCAAAAACACCTTACATGAAAAAATGTATTCATACATTATACAAGATCAACAGTTTTAAAACAATAAATGCTATACACAAAGTATTTTTACACATATTTACATAATTGTTTACATTTCTGAAACTCTTTTTCATTCTTTTTACTTGAGTGTTGTATTATATGCAACACATGCACCTTTCGCACTTTTCAAAATGTATTCTGGGGTTTTAAAGTCTCTGCAGCAGATGTCGTTGTTAATTTTACATTGTAAAACTGATGCTACTGTGTCTGAATTCAGACTTCCTACATTCTGTATGTATTTTCTTCATCATCGAAAAAGATCTCTCAGTCTGCAGTGTTCCTTCAGATCATATATGCCCGACGCCACCACTTTAATGTCTTTACTGCATATTTTACAAAAAGCATGGGAAGATCCTAACTTTGATACATCTACAATGCCAGGGAAGACTTTAATCCAATCACCCTGAAACCTGCCATGACCTTGGTCAGTGTCTTCAGGCTTGTGTTTCTTTGAGTTAGGTTCAGCCCTTTGATGGATGGAATATTTCAACTAGATGAAAGAAATAAAAAAAATAATTTAAAAATATAGATTTGATAAGTGATAGAGGAAGATCTCCCGATTACAAATGTCTTACGAATTTATATTTTTTCCCGATAAACACCAAGATATTACGCCAGGAGCTATCCAAAAATTGAAATCTAAAAATTAAAAAAAAATCAACAAAATAGCAGTCCAGAAGTTTGTATCTCGTAAGCTGTTGATCGTTTCTATTAATTGCATATCTGGTGTTTGAAAAGTTATGAATTTGCTATATGGTGTGCCAATTTTGGTCAAAACTGGATATAAATTGGCAGTGTTACATATTTTCGAGCCACGAGAATGATTTCACTCAGTATCTGTACTACTTCCATCATACTGGCAATGCATCTTCCTGTTTGCATTACGTAAATTTAATTCAAAAATATGACAACACGATAAAATCCCAGTTCTAAATTCAGCAGACTATTTATTTTTAATTAGTATATTGTTAAAATTTTTAATAAATCAACTTCATCTCCACACAGAAAAGTTGGACGAATTTAGGTTACACCACCATGACTGCCACACTATGTAAAGTATGAAAATTGATGTTAACTGTATGCATTTGATAGTAATAAGTATAAATAATAAAATAATAATGTATAAAATAAGAAAACATACTTACTACACAGGTAGTTGGTCAATATTAGAAATCCGAGAGAGCATCAAATTTCATAGTGATAAATGACAAGATCTTCACACACAGGAGTTGAACCATGAAATTAAACTTGTTTCATTATCAAGCAAAGGAAAAACGCGGTTTTGAGTATGATTTGATTGGTTGTTTCAGGCCACCCTGATCTCATTGAATTCTCATTCTAAAAAAAGTAATGTACAGAGTCCCAGATTCATACAAAACAAAAATAAATAAATAAAAAAAAAATATATATATATTATTTATGAAAAAATCGTACAAAACAGTTGTACGGCCATACACTGACCAAAATGGAAAAAAACGTACAAATTACCGATAAACTGTACTAGTTGACACCTATGGAATTTATGAAGCAATTTCAAAATTAAGAGTCAGTATAATGGGTTCAGTGACCATATAATTGTTATACATGGGCATGTGTTACATTAAGGCATTTTATAATGATGAATCATCCATGTTATACTTAGAAACCCATTAATGAGGAACCACCCATATTAACTGTTCTACTGAGGCTTCATTGTATAATAAGGGACCACCCATGTTATATTTGAGCCTGTTATAATTAGGTACCATATAATGAGGTAACAACTGTTATATCTGAGCCTGTCTTATTCTGAGGTATCTTATAATGAGATACACTCATGTTATATTTGGGCCTGTGTTATATTGATGCATCTTGTTATGAGGTAAAATCCATGTTATATCAGTGCTTGTGTTGATGCATTTATAATGAGATAAAACCCATGTTATATCAGTGCCTGTGTTATGTTGATGTATTATATAATGAGGTAAAACCCACGTTATATCAGGGACATGTTATACTGAGGCATATTACAGAGAGTGACCACTGTACATCTACTATAATTGTTCTTTGATGGTAGCCCAGTGTCTACATTTATAATGTCCTTGCATTGAATAATAATATTACAAAATTGTATTTGTACTTAATAATATTAGAAGAGAATTTGTACTTAATAATATTACAAGAGAGAATTTGTACTTAATAATATTACAAGAGTGTATTTGTGTATGTGTGTCTTTTTGGATTTTTAACATAAATTTAACAATTTGAGTCATATTGTTATGATGTCTGCAGTGCAGCAGTTTATAGTGATATCTAGCACTGGGGCATCATGCTGCAGACATGTAGCATCATGTACCACCCAGTCACACTATCCTGACACCAGGCTGGCAAGTCCTAACCCTAACATCTTAATGCTGAATGTCAGGTAAGGCAGCTGCTAGTACCACTTTTGTAGTCTTTGGTATGACTTAGCTGGGGATTGAACCCGCAACCTCCTGCATCTGAGGTAGATGCTCAAACCACTTAGACCACCGGAGCAGTCCAAGAGAGTATTTGTGCCTAAAGCATAAATTAAAGTTATGTTATAATCAGTAAAGCTGTTACAAAACTCATTTGAATTGAATTACATCAAATATTCCAGATTTTCTTTTCAGTGAAAAGTAACCTCAATTTTTATCAATTTCACCATTGAAGTGCTTATATTCCAAAGTTCTGTGATATTGTCTTAATATTTTTGAAAGTTTGTTTAACTTTGAAGAGAAATACTGTACATATTATGTATCAGAGAATCATTTGACATGCTGCAATAAAAAATGGATTGTATATTATAATGAAGAGCATGTTTTTGATAATGTGATGATGAATATTTTTGTAGCTATGTATAAATGTACATGTGTACATTATTTTGCAAATATTTATAAAGAAGATGTACGGATGAATTTGAGTTTGTATTTTTATTATGTGAATAAATCAAGTGTCACATATGAATGCAAATCTGATTGTTTATACCCCTCATAACTTCTCCATATAAATTAGATGTGTTATGTCAGTGAATACTTTTTTATCCTGAAGCTTTTTTTGAATCATTGAATCACTAAGGATGAGATAATCGGGCCTGTTGATTAGGATCCTATTTTCTATAAACTCTATGATTTTCTTTTGAGTGTGTTACATCTTTATCATAGATATTTGTGGCTGAGAGTGACTATTTCATAGAAAGCGGATCAACTATAGTAGTATTACGACATTTTAAATTCGTACATATAATTATATAATCAAGTTAAAACCACTCAGTATGTGTTTGAACATCAGTAAGCTCAGATGTACATAAGTTGCACAAGCTAAACATTGACCATGTGATTAAGCAATGACTCATTCTGCCTTAAAATTATTTAGCAGTCCATCCAAATTTTGAGAAAACAACAAATGACTGATGTCTCACGTTAGATACAAGATAGATGCAAGAAATTTTATTTTAGACTTGTGATCTGGATATCATAAAACTGCAAGTTCGAAGCTACCTATTAGACTAATGTGACATAAAACAATTATCACATTAAAATAGGTATACAGATGTCAAATATCTACAGTAAAATGTACAGATCAAATTATTTAGAATGAGCATAATAACAAGAGCCACAAGATAAACCACACTATACACATTGCAAACATAGTGATACTTCTAAAACATACAAAAAAATTTTATATATATATATATATATATATATATATATATATATATATATATATATATATATATATATGTACATGATACATCACAGAATGCATAAATAAAAAAATTAGATGAGAAATATTACAATTTCATTATAAAAATGCATGAGCAAAGGCTGTATTAATAAAGATATCAGGAAATAAAAAATAAATAAAGAAGCAGTAAGGGATCAGAAGTTCAGGTAATTGGCTTGCATACCATTTGATTTGAACCTCTCATTGGGTATATTGCTGTCATATGGTAAAACAGTTTTGAAATTAGTTGGAGTTTTAGGTGTACAAGGGATGGTCATATCAGCATAACTATGCAGTGTTCTTTGTTTGACAAAGTAGAAAATGCAATTTATACATTTATTAAATATTGGAATTTCCAGTATTGAGCCATGTAGTGCTCCTTTAGGGACTTTATCCCCCATCAGTGTATGAAACTCTCCAAAATGTCCTGCCAGCTAACGGGAACAGTAGCCTAAAATGCTACTGGTCCTGTCCGTAACCAATTAGATCTATATTTCATCATACAAGAAGACATAATCTAGTCAGTGACACAATGGTAAATGCAAGTTAATATGGTTATCACCCCTTGATAATGTTATCAATGTTATAAAATATGGAAAAAAAGAAAAAAAAAAGAAAATAAGATATTTTTTTCATTTGATCATATATAACATTTATTAAAATTATAACATTCATCATAAGATGGCCACTGCTTATTTATTAAGACAATGCTGTCAAGTGTCTGGATGATCCAGATCTATACCTATATCTTGGGGCTGGTCATCAGGATCTGGTGCTTCTTTTAATGACCATAGTCAGAATAAAAATCAGGGTCCTCATTCACTTGACTTTTCATCAAAGACATCATCAGAACTAGGTCCAGGCATCAAAGATCAGAGGAAGGTACAGGTATCAAAGATCATAACTAGGTCCAGACATCAAAGATCAGAGCTAGGTCCAGGCATCAAAGATCAGGCATCAAAGATCAGAACAAGGTCCAGGCATCAAAGATCAGAACAAGGTCCAGGCATCAAAGATCAGAACAAGGTCCAGGCATCAAAGATCAGAACAAGGTCCAGGCATCAAAGATCAGAGCTAGGTACAGGCATCAAAATTAAGAGCTAGGTCCAGGCATCAAAGATGAGGCTATGGTATTCAAAGTAAAGTTGCCATGATGATCAAATTAGGTAGGGTTACCATATTTGAACTTAGAAAAAACTGTTATTCTGAATACAATTATGCAAAGAGTATTCAGCTGTTAAACAGCACTGCCACCCACTTTCCACAGTCTTCTCTATGTTTAACCAGGATGGCACCCCTTTCTTCATTTCTTAAAGGTCCCTATGTAACTCACACCCTTGCTTATACTGCAGTCTATATTTGTGGACCCTTTTATACACAAGTTATTGACTGAGAGGTGTATTAGCATCAAAAAAGGGCATTTGCTAAGCTTTCACATACATACAAAACCCAGATACTTTTACTGCAACAAATTGCTTGAGATTGATTCAATTTAATTAAACTTTCGATGCTTCAAAAAGGTATATTACAAGATCTATAGTCAATAAGCAGATCTTAACCATTACAATTTCTGTCTTTGCATTCGAGATTGTTAACTTTACCTCTAAATAAAACTGAGATAAAAAAATTGTCCATTTTTTGTCTCTGATAACACAAGTAGATCTACAATGTAAGACTGGAACTATATCCTTAAATTTATATCTTAAGGTATATTCAGATGATGTATTATGAGACATCCTGGTTTTAAATTTATGTAGATTTTTGTGCTCCACAAATGGGTTTGGATCTTCACTTATGTTACATTAACAATACTATCCTGCTCCATGACAGAAAAATCCTGTGAGGGGCTATCAATGTCAGTATCATGACTGAAACTTAAGGAATGCAGAGTGAAAGTGACAAGTGAATGGCAATCACTGTCAGTATCATGAGTATCATGACTGAAACTTGAGGAATACAGAGTGAAATTGACAAGTGAATGGCAATAACTGTCAGTATCATGACTGAGACTTAAGGAATGCAGAGTGAAATTGACAAGTGAATGGCAATCAGTCAGCATCATGAGTATCATGATTGAAACTTGAGGAATACAGAGTGAAATTGACAAGTGAATGGCAATAACTGTCAGTATCATGACTGAGACTTAAAGAATGCAGAGTGAAATTGACAAGTGAATGGCAATCACTGTCAGTATCATGAGTATCATGACTAAGACTTGAAGAATGCAGAGTGAAATTGACAAGTGAATGGCAATCACTGTCAGTATCATGAGTATCATAACTGAAACTTGAGGAATACAGAGTGAAATTGACACGTTAAGGCCAATAACTGTCAGTAACATGACTGAGACTTAAGGAATGAAGAGTGAAATTGACAAGTGCATGGCAATCACTCTCAGTATTATGAGTATCATGACTGAAACTTGAGAAATACAGAGTGAAATTGGCAATAACTGTCGGTATCATGACTGAGACTTAAAGAATGCAGAGTGAAATTGACAAGTGAATGGCAATCACTGTCAGTATCATGAGTATCATGACTGAGACTTGAGGAATGCAGAGTGAAATTGACAAGTGAATGGCAATCACCGTCAGTATAATGAGTATCACAACTGAAACTTGAGGAATACAGAGTGAAATTGACAAGTTAAGGGCAATAACTGTCAGTATCATGACTGAGACTTAAGGAATGCAGAGTGAAATTGACAAGTGATGAACTCAGTGAAAATAGGATAAGCTTGACCATGTTTTAAACTTTTTGACACACTGTATATGCGCGCTTATAACTCAAGTCCAACCGCAAACAACAGACCCTGAGCTGTCATCACATAATGTCAGCCGCATTACATCAAAGTAGCATAGAGGTATGCCAACATTCTCTCCACTGTGCATGTTTTAAATGCAAACAACTTCCCCTTACATACGTCACTCTCTCAAAAGTACATAATAACTGGTATGTGCCCCCTAACATACTACAGCCCATGAGCAGCACAGTCCCAGATCTGCCAATAGAGCAAAGTCTACACTGCTCACAATAATGAGCAGTGCAAACACTTGCTATCCCATAATGTGTTGGTAGAGTGGAGTTTACACTGCTCAAAATAATAAGTGTCTACAACATAGACCCAGATCTGTCAAAATACTATGGTAGACCTTAAAATTTGAGCACAGCATATTATACATAAAGTAGCATGCTTCAGTTCTGTATTTTGCATTGGATTAGATTTATACAGAAAAAGAATTTCCCACGTTTTCCTTCCTGGTTATAGCGGCTATTTAAAACTCCTGTATATCTTTGGTATTGTTAAAATAAATCTAAATTTCCTTTATTTTGGTGTATGATTGATAGGTGTAATTTGGGTTACAGAGTATACAGGTTGGCCTCACTTCGGGTGGACCTATGAAAAATTCTTTGCTCTGCTTGGTCATTTTCAGTTCCTGGACTTCAGAGGTAAATGTTGAAGAAAAAAAAAAACATATATAACTTTTTGACTTTTTAAATTATTTTGTAATTCATTCATTGCACTTCGAGAAGCTGGTGTTGTCTAGTCTGGCAAAATTTGTTTACCCTGTTCCAATGACTGCTAAAGATAGTGTGCTTTAGATTAATTCAGACTGATTTTTTTGAACACATGGGAGCAGCCATTTTGGTTAGCTGTGTGCTAGACCATGTACTATTTCCACAAGCACACTATCCAAAGAAATTTCAGCCAAAGCACATAAAGTAACATAAAGGTTTGCAAACATTCTTTTCATTGTGCATGTTGAAAATGCAAACAGCTTCAACTTACACCCTCACTCTCTCAGAAGTTCATAATATTTATAGAGCACCACCATACAGACCACCTAGATATTATTATTGTATGATTCACTTTTGGTTGTATAGCTGAAACATTTAAATCACATGCATCAAAACAGACCTTTTGAGTAATTCTCATACTTTTCCCCACAGAACAGTATTTGTTAGTAGCAAAGTCCCACACAAGCTCAGCCCCCTTCCCATGATGAAAAGTGAGTTCTTTTTAAAATGCACAAAATCTGCATTTTCTCAACACAGTAACCAATGTTATGATGAAAGACAGGAACATGAAACTTGCCACAATTATTCCTGAGATGCCACTAATAAATTGTATAGTTTGAAATGGAATGAAATCAGATCAGGACGTCAATAAAGGGTAATATGTTCGCTTATTCTGCTGACATTGAACAGAACAGAACAGAAAAGAACAGATTGGATAAGAACAGAACAGAATGGAAAGTTTATTCAGTACTTTAGGCCTGCGACCTATAATATATAACATAATAAAAGAAGGTAAGATACACAGTGCACCACAAACAGTATAGTAAAATACATTTGCCTAGGTGTTGATATTGATACTTTTGAACAGCTCATCTCTTAGTTTAAAGGCAAAATACAGAAATTTGAAACATTTATAATAAGGCTTATTTTCTGAATTGACATTAAATTATAAATTTATCTACTGAAGGGTTGATATAATACATCTTGTTGAGATATTTCCATTTTAAATTGGTACAAGAAGTACATATAGATATAAAATGATATTCATCTCTACATACTTGATATTTTCTTTAAGACATTATTTGCAAACTCTTTGATCTCTTTAAATTTTAATATGTCTTCCTCAATCATTAAATCATGTTTAGAACATTGAAAAGATGCAAATACTTTTCTGAAAATGAAAGGTAGATTTAATGTTTATTATTTCTGGTCAAAAAGTTGGGGAAAATACTCTCCATTTGTGTCTTTCAATTGAAAAAATGAGGAGGAGGATGATAGGCAATTTTTTGACTGAAAGACACAAATGGAGAATCTTTTCTCCAATGTTTGCGCAGAAATTTATGGAACATATCCAAGATATAACTGATTTAATACAATTAAATATCAATGATTGTGTAAAAAAAAGTTTGGGTCTTTGTATATGCCAATTTGTGTTGAAATGTAGACATCAAAGATTTTGTAATAATTCATTTCTTAATTTCACTATGTATGAATGAAAATTAAACATTTTCACTATACATTTTTTCACTTAATGTAACAGTTTTAAATTTAAGTTCACATCACTTCTGTGTTCTATTATGACTTCTAATTTCTACATAATTAAGGTCATTCCTCACACAAAACTACCACAGGGCATATTGTGCATGTAAAATCAAGTTAGGATAATTAGCTTATTTTTATGCATAACATCAATGTTAATGTACCATTTTGTTGAGAACATCATACATGATGATATCAAGATAAGAAAAATAATTGCACAAATTTTCATATTTCTTTTAAGGTAGTGCTCTAAAGTTTCATATTTTGCACAGAATTTGATTTTTTTAGCAAAAAAGAACTTCCCAGGTTTTCCTCACTGGTTATACTGGCTATTTAAAAAAAAAAGCTGGTATTGTCTAAACTGGCAAACTTTGTTTTCCATGTTTTAATAACTACCAAAGATACATGTAGTGTACTTTAGACTAATTCATGCTGATTTTGTTAGCACTTGGGAGCAGTCATTTTATTTAGCTGCGTGCTTAAATCATGTACAGTTTTCACAAGTACAACATCCAAAGAAATCTCAGCTACAGTACATGAAAGTAAAACAGAGGTAAAACAATATTCTCTCCACCATGCATGTTGCAAATGCAAACAACTTCACCTTACACCTGTCAGTCACTCAGAAGTTGATAATGTCAGGAGTCCACCACCATAGAAAATATCCTCATGTATACTATATACTGATTTATAAGTCAAGTCCAGTTACAAACAACATAGAACCTGATCTGCTATCACATAATGTGCTGACAGATTAAGATTTGTTGTTTTTGTTATACTGATTACTCCAATCAAACTCCACATAATATCCAGATCTGCAGTTCGACTTGACTTTAAGCTAGCATAATTTGTAAATGAACTCAAGATGATAGATTTACCTTCATCATTCCTGCACCATTTCAGAGGGGTTCAAATATTTTTAAAAAAATAGAAATCAATCATAATTTACTATTTAAACTAAATTTCCAGCATAACATTATCTCTTCCTTTCTCTTTTTTAACTAAAATTTTCATTTTAAATGATGTAATGTATTCATGCCAAAAAATGAAGATAAAGAATGGCCATTCCAAAAGTACACCATGAAACACTGAGATTTAAAGAAGAGTTCATTCCAAAATGACCAATGGAACACTGAGATTTAAAGAATAGTTCAGTCCAAAATTACCCATGGAACACTGAGATTTAAAGAATAGTTCAATCCAAAATCACCAATGGAACACACACTGAGATTTAAAGAATAGTTCAATCCAAAATCACCCATGGGTCACTGAGATTTAAAGAATAGTTCAATCCAAACTCACCTATGGAACATTGAGATTTAAAAAATAGTTCTACCCAAAATCACCCATGAAACATTGAGATTAAAAGAATAATAGTTCAGTCCAAACTTACTCATGGAACATTGAGATTTAAAGAATAATAGTTCAGTCCAAACTTACTCATGGAACATTGAGATTTAAAGAATAGTTCAATCCAAAATCACCCATGGAACACTGAGATTTAAGGAATAGTTCATTCAAAAACCACCCATGGAACACTGAGATTTAAAGAATAATAGTTCAGTCCAAACTTACTCATGGAACATTGAGATTAAAAGAATAGTTTATTCAAAAACCACCCATGGAACACTGAGATTTAAAGAATAGTTCATTCGAAAACCACCCATGGAACATTGAGATTAAAAGAATAGTTCATTCCAAATCATCCATAGAACAACCTGATTTAAAGAGTAGTTCATTCCAAAATCACCCATGGAACACTGAGGTTCAATGAATTGTTCACTCCAAAATCACTCATGGAACATTGTGATTTAAAGAGTAATTCATTCCAATATCACCTAAGTAGCATTGAAATCTTTTATTCCATTGGGATGGAAAATCTGATTTCATTATTTCAAAGAATTATTAATGCAAATATTGAGAAACACAAATGGTAAAAGGACTAAATGAACAGGTTTTCATCATAAATAAGAACATTAAAATAGATAATATATTTTTGTAACTACCAGTATCAAAGAAGTATGTTGTATGTAAACAATCAAATAATTTATATCATTAATAATGACTACAATATGAAAACAAACTGCACTAAACCAATGAAAAATTACAGGTTCTGACTTCATATGACTGAGCAAATAGTGCAGGGTGTAAGGAATTTGTAAATATCCTTATTTATAAATATCATCCAAAACTGAGACAGAGGTGTAATATTTAAATGTGTAAAAGTCTGAAAAGAATATATAAAACATATGACTTATGCAAAATGTGAACTGTCAGCACATTTTTACCATTATGAGTCATGGCTGATAACTTCTAAAAAGCATGCTCATATAGGGCAATAGTTTTGGACTGGTAAATGCAAAATAGCAGCTAATTCTGAATTTTAAATTGCAACATTACTGCATACCTTGCCAGGAAAACACAGATGAATTTGGTTAATGACTAACAAAGCTAGGTTAACAGCATGACATCATTGGTGACATTCTTCAATTAGTAATTATTGCTTCTAATCTCAAGCATGGACCAGTGGTATTGCAGCTCATCTGGTAGAGTATTGGACTCATAATCAAAGGGTAACAGGTTAAATACCTGCCCAGGCCAGCCCAGGCTGGTTGTCTCAATGTGTCTTTGTGAAAGTCACTTAGCTTGCATTTCTCTGCATGGAATAGCCAATAGTGTGTTAAAAGTATGAATAAAACCAACAAAAACAAACAAGAATATCTCAACTGGTAATAATGTCTTCTAATACCTACTTACTTTCTGGACTTTAGTTGTACATGGAAGTCTTCAATTTTACATACATGTACTTTCAAATCTTATAACACACCTTTGACTCCTGTTTACATTTGGGAGAGTGTTGTTAAGTTCAAATAATCAGATGCGAGATTACAGATTAAATATGTGGACCGTGTTCTTTATCAAACTTTTCTGAGACCGTGTTGATATAAGCCCACATTCCAAGTTTGATTAGGATCAAATCAGAAGTATGGCCATCAGAGTTGTAACAAGCTCAATCAGATGCAAGTCTTAGATCAGATTTTTACATGCATTGATCTCATTCATTACTTAATTCATCCTGTATCTTTATAAAATAAGCCTGTATTCCAAGCTTGATCAAAACTGGATATGAAATCTGTCCTCCAGAGAGGTAGCACACAATTGTTGACAGATTGATAAATGATGAATGCATTGCCATACCATAATCTCATCTTGACCTTATTTCAAAAAAACTAAAAATAGCTTCAAATATGCTTATGGAACACAGATTGCCCACAACAGTGCCTGAAATGACTTTAAATGCAATGTTTAACCAAGTTGGGAAGGATGGACAGACATGGGTAACACTATAGGCCCCTGCCAATACTGTGCTGGGGCAGATGAAAATTACTCAACTATTTCTTCAAAAGGCATGTAATCAATCTGAGATACCTAACAACAGGATAGAAACAGTTGCCTTCCTAACTAGTCTTGTGCTTTTTGTTAGTGGTGTGAAGATTATTCAAAACAATCACAGACTGATCAGAAAAGTCTAATACCCAAGTGTTTAATCATGACTTTCCATCACTGTTCTTAACTATTTCACTTTATTGAACAAACAAGAAATAAAAAGTGTGAATAACAGTTTCCAGTAAACATGACACATTCCATTGTGAATTACAATCCAAGTGACAACAATATGCCAGATGACAAAATTAACTGTGCTTGTAAAATGTCTGAATTGAAGTTCAGAAAAATAATAAACTCTATGAAATAATTTTTAAAACATCTCCAATCAATTAAAATTGATGATCAGCTATGATGAACCAATTATCAATCTTGAATTTTCAGGTTCTTCCTGGCACTGGTATACAATACAAAATTACAGAATAACCTGCCAGCCACAGTAACTTATGCATCTTGTATAAAGCTTTTAGCTAATACCACGTATGCTTTCTTAGAAGTTGGGTCAGACTGAAACAACACAGACCCTGATCTGCTACTGCATAATGCACCAGTAGATCAGGGTCTATATTTTTGTTTTACTGATTACTCTTAACAAAATGCATAGACCAAGATCATCCAGTGCAATATGTACCAGCAGATCTGGGTCTATGAAGTTTGTAGTTGGACTCCTCTTTTAAGCGAGTATGTACTGTACATAGATTCTCATGGAACAATTTTTTACTGACAAGTTAAATTTCCATGTAACAAAGACATCTTTACAGTGATTTAATTCTATGTACATCACAGACTTACACCATAAACAATTTGTTCTTTACATGAAATATTTTCACACCAAAATTCTGTGTCCTGTTGATAAATATATTATCCAATATGTTATCAACTTGCTTGATCAGTGGCAGTAAAAAAATAAACATACTAAGTGTCAAATTAATTTTTATTTTATAACTTTGTTGCATTTTATACATTAAAATTTACAGAATTTACAATGATATGGATAAATATACCACATTTACAAATAAGTTCTCCAGATTGTACCCTGTAAAGTAAATGTAAATGATATTAATATACAATTTTGAACTTTTATAGAATAAATCTTGCATCTAACTCTTGTTATAAGAATATTTTAACATTTCATTCAATTAAGAAATGGAAATTTCAAGACCTTAATTAAAAACCAGTTTACTTGGAAATGTTTTGCTACAAATGAATTATCCAATTAATATCTTTAATTGGGGATTGAACATTAAATTAACAAGTCTCATAAGAGGCATTAATTAACAGTAATTATGCGCTATACCAAAGCTCAGTGTGAATTATAACCAAAAGAAAAACAGGATATTCCTTTAAAAAACTTGAACACTGTAATGAATAGAATGCATTTTTTGATCAAACATCAGAATCTGAGGCAGTAAAACACCTCACAACTGTTGGAAATTTTGACAAAGCCATTGTGGTATACCATGACTATCCCTATGAAATATTCCCACAGAGAACTGCATTTTCTCTTTTTCTATCAAGTAAATTTCTTGTGTTAGAATGAGGACAACCATGTATGCATGGTGCTTGGAATTTAATGAAGGTGACTGTGGTTTTACTGTCTTCAATATCCATTTAACCTGTTCCAGTGACATGTGTCAGTAGGACCAGTACCACTGACATGTGACAGTATGAACAGCTCTACTGAAATGTGGCATCATGACAAGCTTCGCTGACATGTGTCAATAGACCAACTCCACTGAAATACTACCAGTATGACCAGCTCCATTGACATACTGTCAATATGACTAGCTCCATTGACACATCAATAAAATTCAGCTTGCAACAGTAAAACTACCTTTAGCATCCTCAAATCCCCAAACAAAAGAATATTCTTCTCTAATTTCACTGCGAGTGTATATAACTCAAACATCAATTTTTACCATGATTCTGACTCCAAAAACAAACATAAATACTCTGTCTTGGTGGATGGGGATTCAAGTTTAGAAATGTGATCTTGAGAACAGGACAAATGGAGGCTTTTTACTAATCTAACCCCAGTCCAATGCAGGATGTTTAATAATACCATGATGGAACCTATCCTTTGAGCATTCTAAAACCCTGTGTACAATAATGTGGCTAAAAAATTATGTCTGTCTTATTTTCCTTTAGGGATCTGACAGTTAGTATTCTTGTCCTCCATTCTGGTGTACATTCTTTATTCCTGTAATGACCCCCAAACACAGCTAGTTCCACTATTTCAGTTTTCATTTCACCCAACAGTTGGCATCACTAATTTGCTGCTGCATTGTGAAAGAAGCTTTCCCATCTGGCCACGACTTTTTTTCATAATACGTCGAGCTGCTGAAGTTGTAGCTCTTGGAGGAGGTCTTGGATCTGATGGCAGTTTACTTGCTTCATGTATTAGACGGGACATTCTCCCTCCTTGGCCCAAATTAGCATTTTCCATTCCAAGACCCTTTACTTTCGGCTCTGGTTTGACATCCAGAGGTTGGTGCCCATAATTAACAATTAGATCAGACATGGCTTTGCCTTTGCCTTTTTCAGCATTTTCTGCAGCATCTGGCTTCACTCTTGGAACAGGTCGGCTGGATAGTGGTGAAGCATATTTGTGCAGAGTCTTGTTCATCTGGCCACCCTTTGCCAGATCTGCATTTTGTTCTGCTTCTGGTTTTACCCTTGGCACTGCTCGTGCTGAAGCTGGAATTTTCATTGGATCATGAAGGAGACAGTTCATTGTTCCACCTTTAGACTTTTCAGCTATTTCTCCAGCTTCTGATTTTACCCGAGGTACCTGCCTAGCTGACAGAGGCTGCTTTCCATAGGAGCTAAATAAGCTAGCTGTACTTTGTCCACTGTGACTTTGTGCAATATACTCAGCTTCTGGTCTCACACGAGAAACAGCTACAGTATCTGCCCGTGGTGTAGCTTGACCATTGAGTAATGTAATTACTGTACCATTTCGACCTAACTCATAATTTTGTTTACTTTCAAAGGTTGGGCATTTTGGTTCAACTCTTGGTGTAGGCATATACACTGGATGCGTAGAGAAAAGATCAAGAGAACCTTTGTTTTTATTTGCAAATTCTTCAGCCTCTGGGCGGACTCTTGGGCCTGGACGTGGAGTCTCAGTCTCTCCATGTCCTGGATATGGTTTCATAGTCCTTGGAGTCTGCATTTTGTTCCAACCAAAACAATTGCTTTCACTACAACTGGAACCTTAGATTCTGCAAAATACAAAAATATGTAAATACAAATTGTACCTTCAAACATAACATGAAAATTATGACTCCTATACCTTAAGAAAGGACATACCTACCATAATGCTTCTACTACTACAATACCATCCAGTGCTAAATACTTACTGAAATTGTCTTTATTTTCTTTGTACAAGTTTTATGTTGTTGTTATTGTTGTTGTGGGGCTTAATGCCATTTTTCAGCACACGATAGGCTATACATGGTGGCCAGTATTAATGGTGGAGGAAGAAACCGGGAAATCCCCGGAAAGAACCATCGACCCACGAGAAGCTACTGGCAAGCTTTCTCACATAACCACATTCGCCGAATCCTAGACTCGAACCCACGCAGACAGAGGTGAGATGGCAGTGATCCGTAACGGAGAGCGCTTTAGACCACTGGGCCACTCGGGGTCCCCTGTACAAGTTTTACAAATATTTCTAAATAAATATATAATCACTAGACTTCCAATCAACCCTTAACCTCCAATCTTATTTTTCATACTCCAGAATACAAGTTTAACTGACAGTCTCATGTCCTGGTTCTGACGGCTTAGTTTAAATATGAAACACCTGAAATATGTTTAGATTATGAATTCATTAATATAACACAATTGATCTTCCACCCAATTATATATGGACAATGTCACAAGCATATGAATTGTACTGTTGTTTATACTGTCACCCCATTGTACCATATCACTTAAAATGTCAATGCTGGTGTCACACCTTGTGTACCACATTGCTTAAAATTTCAATCCTAATGTTACACCCTATGTACCATACTGCTTAAAATATGAATGCTGATGTCACACCTTATGTACCATATCACTTAAAGTGTGAATGCTGGTGTCACACCCTATGTACCATACTGCTTAAAATGTCAATGCTGGTGTTGCACCCTTTGCACTATACGGCTTAAAATGTCAATGCTGGTGTCCCACCCTATGTACCATACAACTTAAAATGTCAATGCTGGTGAATTTGGACTATGGATGAAACACACTTTATCAGTGTGTTATAATTCCAGAATAAGACAGCAACAGAAGATAAAAATTCAACTTATCTGAGAGAAGTCAAGCCTCCATCAGAAGTTGTACTTCTTACCTTCTAATGCTGTTTAATTTTCACATTGATGATACTGAGAGTTTCCTCAGGCATTAGAGAGTGATGGGATTCAGGCTAAGACTCAGTACAGAACGTCAGAGATCATTCAGGGTAGAAATACATTATACTCAGTTGGGTGTTCATTCATATCTGTCATAAAATTTATTTAGGCAAAGAAAATACAAGACTCCTGTCAGTTTCAATTTACAGTAGACCTTAAAAAAGAAGGTAGTGACTGAAGTAATGTGGAGGTGTCCCCTAACACTTGCTGGGGTGGTATAATCACCCGAAGTCCCTGACTGGCTTTATCATTAGATGGAATAGTTCTTGTTGATTCGTTGATTCAATTGGTCAAGAAAATAATAAAGCATTATTTGATTTATACTATAAATCTAAAAAGATAAGCATTATTATCTGCAGTACCCCTTCCATTGTATGATATCAGGTTTGTATGGTCAATTATTACAACTGAAACATATCAATACCAAAGAGATGGACTTTATGAGACATGCATTTTATCTCATCCAATTTTATAAGAAAAGAGTCTACCCAACTCTAATTTTAACTGAAGCTTTAACTAAAGTGAGTGACAGAAACCATTCAGACATACTTAATCCTGCACAGAAGGTAA
This sequence comes from Megalonaias nervosa, assembly GCA_016617855.1. Lineage (NCBI taxonomy): Eukaryota > Metazoa > Mollusca > Bivalvia > Unionida > Unionidae > Megalonaias > Megalonaias nervosa. The sequence continues at coordinate 11,214 of JAECUM010007623.1, read as the reverse complement.
AGAAACCTCAGGTAGTGTGATTTTTTCATTATGCAATCAGTTCTCTCTGGCCAATTGTTAACCTGACTCTACCAGTTATGTTCCAAAATCCTCCCATTTTCACATAGAGAACTGACTATAAATTAAGCAATAAATTAATAACAGCTAACTTTTCAAGTAAACACCCAGCTGTTAAGGTGAATCAGTCGCAAATAAGGTACCAAATTGCAAGGCCATTAATTGCACCTTTAGCATCAAAATGGATAAATCCAAAACCATTAAAAGTGCCTTTATAACCCTCAAATATAGGTCACTGTAATCTTATTTACTTACTCCCCTGCTACATGTGCAGCAAGCAATCATAGGTGAGACTAAACGTGAATCCCATGTGAAAATAAACGAACACCTAAGGGACATCTGTACTTTAGTCAACCTGACCACAACATCAGATAGTGTTCACTGTATCAGATAATATAAATCATTGTATTTGATCCAGAGCTCTCTAGTACCAACATTAAATGGAAAGATAAAGAACTTTATTGCATACACCAATCAAATACTCTGCATCCATAGGGATGAATGTCTCTGTTTAATTGGGAGTCAAGGCAATTTTTTTTTTATGTAACATACCTAAATTCTGCATTATTCACATATGTAACTGCCAAAATTTTTTCCAAACAGAGACCATTTTACTCTGAATGACCTCTGACCCTTTGAGCTCTTAAATGAATAAAAGCAACATTGCAAGCAATGTTTTCTGGTTCATCTAGTCTAAAGATAACTAAAAGATGTATATTTATTGATGCCCATCAGGTCTACTTATTATAGGTAGAAGTTGCTTTTAATTAAATTCAAGCTCAATACCACCCACCTCTCCAGCCCCATATGGCTTACATATGAGTAGTCTGTACATAGATGTAGTTACACACAGCATCATTCTATTGTGGTTGTAATATTTGTCCATAATGACAGCATGGATGAATGAAATTTATAAAGTAGTTTGTTTAGGATAACTACAGTAAAATCATCATTTAGTAGCATCTTTGAGTGCTATAATTAGACTGCAACCATCCAGTTTAATACCAGGGTGCCACACAGCTAAGAGCTGTCATATGAGCAGAAACTGATGTTGCATCTGTTGAGATAATTTCACTGGCAGGAACATATCTAAAGTAACAGGTATATCCAAGTCTACTATCCAGAAAGATGTGAAAAAGATTTGGTGAGCATGGTCATAATAAAAATCTGATTCTAAGCAGGAGGCCAGAATCAGTGGTGAGAAAGAGTGATGTACATTGTCATCTCTGGTGCACAAGAACAGTTCTGACTGTAGAATTTACTATTTATACAACTGAATAGTGTCAGGAGTAAACTTATGATTTTAAAAGATATACAGTTTGGAAATGGAGCTTTAATCTCTTTAAAAATGACCTTGCCACTTACATGGTGAAGTGAGCAACAAAACTGGGATCTTGACAGAATTACATTTTCATTGAAGAGATGATGGCTATTTTAGGCCAGGAGAACAAGATATTTGCGTAGTGAAAAACCCCATGAGAAATAGAAACCCGAATGCTTCAAAATGAGCAGTATTCATTCTCCCCATAAAAGGATCTTGACTATGGAGCTGTATAACTATAAATCAGGTCAGCATATTTACATTTGTTGACGGTATCAGCAATTCAAAAAGGAACATAAATATAATGGATCAGAATTTATGGTCACTTGTTGCCAAAGAAGTTACAAGCGAGAAGGGATGAGGGTGGTTGTTGTTGTTGTGGGGCTTAACGCCATTTTTCAGCACATGATAGGCTATACATGGCGGCCAGTATTAATGGTGGAGGAAGAAACCGGGAAATCCGCGGAAAGAGTCACCGACCCACGAGAAGCTACTGGCAAGCTTTCTCACATATCCACATTCGCCGAATCTTAGACTCGAACCCACGCAGACAGAGGTGAGATGGCAGTGATCCATAACAGAGAGCGCTTTAGACCACTAGGTCACTCGGGGCCCCCGATGAGGGTGGTAGTTTCTTCAAGAAGATAATTGTCCTCTGCATGTTCATCTGTGATGAACCTCTATATAGTATATAGTATATAGACTATACAAAACAATGTGAACTGGGAATACAAGTTTAGGCTTAATGTCCCTGACTTCCACAACATCATAAAAATATATGATTTTGTACAATCGCCCCTCCCCTCAAACAAGACGACTAACGCCTCTTTTGATATAAACAATGACTCACCCCAATGTGCAATTTATTTCCCCATTCCGGCCAATGTTAAAAGAAAGCGTCTAATTGGGGTCTCAAGTAGCTATGATATCGTAACCTCGACTGGCATTTGGATAGGTCAATGATATTATATCTGAGTGTTTAAAAAATATTTAAAAATTTTGTGTTGTATTGAGGTGTATAGAGCGTAGATTCCTCTCAAATTCTCAAGTCAGTCTCACATTCCAAGCAAGAGACCGCTTAAGTCTATCGTGCAAAATCTTTACTTCCTATTTTGTTTACATCATGGAATGCATTTCCAGACCAAATTTTCATTTATCTGTGTTTAAACTAATGTTCTGACTTACAATGTGTATCCACGGTAAACAGGAAGTGACGAGTAAAACAGATAATCAGAACCGCGCCCTGAACCGGATATGTTTCTGTTTCTTGTACGGTACATGGCGTTAGGGCAGTCGGGAGGCAGGTGTAGAAATGAGAGATTTCGTATTTGATAGCACGTACAATATTATTCCAGAGAGATCCGAAACTGATCTGTATTGCATTATAAAGTGTTCTTCTATTACAAAAACTGATTTTCTAAACCATTTTCTTTCAAAATCTCAGAAATGTTGGGAAAATAAGTTTAAGTTGGAAAGGTTTGAAAAAGTACATTTTTAATAACCGATAACAAGCCCCCAAACTTGTTATATAAGAATGCATTTGCCGTGGTGTCTGCATAACCATACCAATTAGAGTCTTAGAGGTAATCAAGCGGTTTTTGGTCTTTGCATGGATTATATCACAAAACTTGAGAAGAAAAAAAAAAGAAAAAAAAGGCGACAGAATTAGAAAAAATAGTTGCAATTCAGCTAAAGAACGAGGATGTTCCTGAACGTTGCTAGGATGATTTGAATGACTTTACTGTTAAAGTGTTTGGCAGGTTCCTAGATTTTGCCTGGATGAGCTGAATGACTTTACTGTTAAAGTGTTTGGCAGGTTCCTGGACTTTGCTAGGAAAGTTGAATGACTTTACCGTTAAAGTGTTTGGCAGGTTCCTGGACTTTGTTAGGATGAGCTGAATGACTTTACTGTTAAAGAGTTTGGCAGGTTCCTGGACTTTGCTAGGAAAGTTGAATAACTTTACCGTTAAAGTGTTTAGCAGGTTCCTGGACTTTGTTAGGACGAGTTGAATGACTTTACTGTTAAAGAGTTTGACAGGTTCCTGGACCTTTATAGGATGAGTTGAATGACGTTACCGTTAAAGCTTTTGGCAGGTTCAGGTTTAGTCTGTATTATTCAGATCATATTCAGCACTAACAAAGATTAAAAGATAGTTTATAAAAGAATACAGACACATGTAATAAAAAAAGAAATTAAAATTCAAAATATACAAAGATTACTTACTTGATGGTGAAAAAAATTAGTAGGTTATGAATCTATTAAGATCATGCAAAAAACTGAGACGTGTTGGATCAAATCGAAAGATGCATCGCATATATATATGATTACATTTGTCTGCTGGTTGAGAACTAAGATACACTACTGCAAGGACATATAGGGACTTTACCACGTTTCATGATGCTTACGGGAACCTTTATAGCCAAAGCGAAAATGTATATATATCAAATGGATATTTATGTTTGAGAGTTGCTACAACTTCTTTAATTTCTTCAAGAATGATATGTTTTTCTTAAACAGATCTCATTGCTTTTGTCTTAGCTAAATGCTCCTTTGGTTTGATTAACTTCTTTCCGATCTGATTAAAATAGAGATCTACATGAGGAATGCCAATGCGAAGTCATGTTCTATTGACCTTCCAAATTCATTAAAAAAAATCAGAGTTTTCACATTTATGAAAACGAAAAAAGTCACAACCCACATAACGTTTCTAACGATATTTGTTCCTAAATTAAACTCAAAGTTTTATCTGATATAGTTCCAAAATTAATGGAGTGAGAATCCTAAAGATCAACAGAACATGTACCTTCATTGGTGAATGCTAGATCTACTTCTTATAAGAAGATCTCTATTTGAATCGGACTGAATTGCTTTCTATTTTATATCGCCAAGATTCGCACAGTCATCAATCGTAAACAAAGTATTTGAACATTCACATATACCAAAAATTAACTCTAACCTCTTATCAGTTTATCTTCGGGATATAGCACACCCACATCTCATCATAGGAGAACAATGTTCTATTATATATAAGTCTTGTTGAACAGAAAAGATGGACAGATGTTAACCAGGTATTTCAGAAAGTTTCTGTGTTCAATCTTCATCTGATTTAGCGCAAAAGTACAGTTTTGCTTCACAATTAGGCACTCTGTTAACTATTATATTATGTAGTTACTTTAGATATATGTAATACTACCTAAAAGCTGATTTACAAAGTTGATTGTCTTCAATGGTTTTGCCTCAGCTTTGTAAAATCAAATGAACAATTTGCGAGCATCCACATTTTTTTATGTTGATTTGTAGGTAAATACCTTATTGAACGCTATTTACTTTATGTCAAGTGCCAATAAAATATGTTAATCTTGTGTGCCCCTTAAATGAAGCAAGATATAATGATTGTAAGAGTAGAAAAACATTAGCACCTGTGTTCATAATTTGTATGTACATTTTTTGTCCATCAAGAGAATAGTTTGTGGCTACTGAATACTGTTGTCTCAGTTGAAATATATAACATTTGATATACGTTTTATAGGCATTGTGATGTTTCTGGTTAATTAGTTATAAAACTTTCCGTGAGTGTTTCGTTTCTGCATCACTTTCTCTACCCTTCATCAAAGTATAAAAACACCCTTTAAACTCATTATGAGGGAGGAAATCAGGTACAATATTTGTTAACGTTGTATTGGCTACAACGTCGATGCTTCTCTGTCCTGTGGTGTAGTTAGATAAAAGAAAGAAACCTAGTTTCATTATTTGTTATAAACTGATTGTACTATTGATTCCGGAGTAAATGGATGATACTGGAGAAAATAGAAGAAACTTAGTTTCTTTACAACTTATTAACTGAATGTTCCATTGATTCCGAAATAATTAGATGGAACTGGAGAAAATAGAAAGGGACTTAGTTTTGTCTTGATTACCACATTCTGTCACTTTAGAGTCTTTTTACGTGGTATGTTAAATTTGATGTTCCGTGGAAGATCACATGGATATAATGGACAATGATGTGCTAGAATTTTAAGTTTATATGTATTCTAAATAATTTTCCCATACACTGTAAACTGTATAGCTCTTTTACTGACTATCTCTATTTATCAATCATACATAGTTCTAACGGAATCAGATAGCCACACATCGTTGTATATAATGAAAATGTTATATTCTTTGAACTTAGAAACATTACCGTTTCAACCAGAAATGGTACAGTCTGTACATTCTGCTAAAGTTGTCTGCTACTTAATGTTGGTGCGATACAATGTTGCCCTACAGTGTTGTATTAAACTTCTTGTGATATCTTCACTTGCATGTGTGGAGTTATCTATTTACATCGCATTGCAATTCATTTTGTAAACGAAACAAAACAGTCGTACATCGAAGTGAACTTTTCGCTAGAACTTGAAAGCGATAACGAAGTTAAAAACCATCATAAATGCAGTGAATATACAGAGGTTGTTTGCTTCTAAACGATTGAATAACAGATATAGTTCATCTTATGCGTGAAAAACACAGTATGCGAAGCTACGAGTGAAAATACTAGTTTTACGTACATAAGATGAAATGTATCCGTTATTCACTCGGAGCAAGCAAATTTTGTTTTTATTTTATGCTCAAAAGTATTGGCTAGCAATATATATATATATATATATATATATATATATATATATATATATATATATATATATATATATATATATAACAGATTGATTTTATTGTATCCCTCGCGATAATGTCATCAGTTTATCATTTATATTCTGCTGTGTTTTGTGTATATTCAAGCAGAAAATATCAGTAGTATCAAAAGTTTCCTTCCATATTCAAGGTTAAAGAGTACATCTAAAAGACAATCAAGAAAAAAGCATATGCGCATTGAACTTGGTTAGTTTGCATGTGCATGGTTACCATTACAGTACGTAATAGTCTGAAAATAGCTCAGATTTCTTGCTTATAATGTTATCGACACCGCAGTGAAAAATATTTGTTTTGCTCCAGTGAATTATCACAAACCCAGTAATTCACAGCCTAGCAAAACATTATGTATTTGTAATTTACATGTGCGTTATAAAGATGATAGAAATCATTGAGTCTGAGTTATAATTTTTAAAGTTTATCCCTACCACCAATATCGGACAAAATCTCATCGTTGAAATAATGTCTACCGGATGCTTAGAGTCCGTGCGTAGCAGCATCAGTACCATGAAGAGATTTATAAAAAGCCGTCATCTATGTTGTTCAGGTACTGAGTAACAAAACCTTGAACTCTAAGTCTATAATTCCAGCAGTCAAGTGTCTTAGCTCTGTTTTGATTTAACCCTGCAGTTGTTCTCGGTCATTATTGCTATGCCACATTATCCTCTGTATCACATTCATCGTATCAGATAATGAGCACAATGACAAGGAAATGTGTGTGTAGAAAGTTATAGTTGTACTGTATTGTAAAGATAAAGTACAAGTCCTCTTGCCGCTTACAGCAGTACCCATAGTATACGTTGTAGTTAATTCACTTCTTCGACGAACTTACTGTAACATGTGCATAGTGTTGGCAGCAGGAACTCACTTACCTCCCGTTTTCCGTGTTTGATGTCCGTAGCGTACCAGTTGTTATGTATATCTTTATTTTTGTAACTCTTGGTACATGATTGTGTCTATATTATGTGTAATTTTTGTTCATAACAGTATATTGTAATGATCATCTATAGTCAAGATATTAGATAGTTAAATTATGTACGCGGGTATACATATCTATTTTAAGATATTAAGAGCGTAGATTGCCTAGGATCTATAAATAGTTGTTGACGTAAGTATTTACGACCACTGATAATAATATTAATAATAAACCCTGTTGACAATTTTGGGGTAAGTTCTCATCGGCTGGTGTGGTCAGGTGGGTTCTTTAAAGAATTATGTTATTTCCCACTGGATGAGTTAGGCCACGTGAATAGGTATTGTGAAATATTAGATTGAGTAACCAGGTCTGTCACGTGGGGTATATTTGGACATATAGTCGTAACAGACTCTTTGAGGGGTATATAGTTTCCTCTTAAATTTTTATTTGATAACTTTGATAATTAAATTATTTAAGTTGTACAAAACGTGTTGGTTTTGCTTCTTCCTGTGACTTAGCTTATGACAATAGAGTCGTAACACTTATATATATATATATATATATATATATATATATATATATATATATATATATATATATATAGCTTGATGCATTTTCAGGATGCTTCTCCTTTACGATTGTTATGTTTGAGGGCTTATACTATTTAAAGTTTCATGCTAGAAGATAATTTCGAAAGAAATAACTTAATAAGTAGATGTGTGAAACAAAAACAAAACAGAAAGAAAAAGTTGAAGAAAGGATTAGCGACAAGAATGATTGATTTAAGAATGAAATAAAGCCTCAAAACGTGACAAAGATTTCACTTTGTATTTCGATATGCGTATAGTTGCCTGTGATATTAAAAGAGACATGTAAATTTATATTTGTGTTACTTAATGAATCAAGAGACACTCAGAAGTATTGTGAATTAAACCCAAAATGATCCTAAAATGCCATATCATACGTCCAAAGTATAAAATGTTCTGAATGAATTCCAATGGTCTTGAATGCCCTGATGTGCTACAATGATGCAATCCAAAATCTCTTTTAATGAATTCACAATCATTTCAAAAAAATGTGTAAATCCAAGTTCAAATGGCACTTAGTAATTCCAATGAATAATTTAAATAAATAATTCCTCTCGAATCACACCACAACTGTCAAGGATTCCGCAGACTGTTCCTAAAACAGGAATGAGTTGTTTGTTTATCAAGTCCTATTTGTACACATTTTCACTTGACCTGAACGTGAGTCATTCCAATGGAAACTTTCAATCAAATTATAAATAAGTCTGCGTCTAGAATGTTCTAAACTCAAATATTATGTAACAAATATTCAACAATTGAATATAAACAGCCGTTACTGATTTCTGAACTGTAACAAACAGGAACATCAATTATCCAATTCATGCAGAATATATTGTTCCATTTTCTTAGAAACTTTAAGCTTATCTGAAAGGCAGAATTTGAAATATTGTATAGATGTATCACTAATCTAGTCTCCTTGTAACTAATTAAATTCGGATGGAATCGCAGATTAAAATGCAGAGTAGCCGCCAATACTTGTTGCTGTCAATCATCATGTGATGCGTAGATCATATTTGGCGCGTTAAGTGTTATTTCATGAGATGTGTATCAAGCTATTACACACCATTGTTATTTAGCTGAACTGTTCAAAGGAAAATCAAAGAAGAACATCTATGAATGTAAAAAGTGTAGTCCTTTCGTGATTAAGGATATTTCGCTGTTTATGTGTTAAGAACATTCTATCTTAAAAAATGTCGAACAAGTGCTTTTCTGACTGTCTCTTTTCTTTATCTGTACATATGTTGCTTCCTTCGAGAGTTAACTGATGGAATCGCGAGATGCTCAGCCGTGAAAGGAAACTTGTATTGCGTGGCATCGTATGCCATCGCTACAATACTGAGGAAGAAGCTTCAAAAATATGGTCGACTCAAAACACAAATATTTGAAAAAGGTTGAGAATAAGATAAGGATCGGCGTAGTCGTTTCCTGTCATTCACCGGTCGCGAAGCAGCTCTGGACAGCTTTGCAGCCTCCACCTGGTCATAAAACGGCGATGGTCTTTTCGCGACCCTATCTGGTCCTAAAACGGCTGAGATTTCGTCTTTATTTTTTATTCTAATTTCTAGACATACAATTTCGCTTAGGGGGTACTGCCACAAAACTCTGCTTCTTGATGGATAATAACATGAGATCTTTCACACATTTACAAAATTAACTTTGAATTTAATACTATATCGAAAGGACAGTGTACAGATATCGAATACGTAAAAATAATTGAAGATTCATGAGTCATGCGTATTGGCCATTATATATGACCATAATGTCTGCTTCATATTGCGATTTTAACTGTAAAAGGCAAGAACACTATAGAATATATCCCTGAAATAAGTGTCTGCTTTCAAATAAATTTGTATAGTCTAGTTAGTTTAGGTATTGCTCTAGCATTATAGTGTTTTTCACGGCGTGACAGAGATAACGCTATATGCAAACCGAAAAATATTATCATCAGGTGGCGATTCCATTTTTATTAATTTTTCAGTACTGAATTTCAGTATTTCGTTTTAAATTTATAGTAAAAAAGGTAATTCATAACATATCTTGTTTTATCCTTTGACATTTTCCAAAACCCCGAAGTTATCGTAAAATGCAAACAAAAATAATTATCCGATTATTGCAGGTGCAACAACTTGATCATTCGGATTTGGTCCTTCAGGATCAAAATCCATCACCATGCAATTACTGGAAGTCTCGTAGCGATAGGTATTGCCCCACATAAGGTTACATATTCCTGCGCCGTTGCCATAAATTTCAGTGTAGGTTTTGCACGGTTTGTCTGTGGGACACCGTTTGATTCCATCTTCTCCAACGGTGTAGTCAGTTAGCCAATTGACGAAGCAAATTCTGTCGTGTTTACAGGCCTCAAACCATGCGTCACAGTACGATGCACAGATGGGGACGTTCCGGTACGTCTTATTGTTGGGAGTTGTCCAGTCGATGGTGTTGGGTTCGCATTCAAAAAAACATGCTTCTTGCTGCAGATACCGCCTGCACTTGTTCGAAACATGACCGCACATATCATATGTAATGTTGTACAGATTGAGAACCTGTGTAAGAATTGTACAAGCAATTGAGCAGAAGATTAAATGTCATACATTGTCACAGATTCAAGCCATAAAAGTGTACTTTAGAATTGTTAGTCCGAAGTTTGAAATTTGCATGTCTTTAATCTTTTGCGCTTCGTATTAAAATCTATTTTGCACTTTCATTTTGTCATCCCATTCAAGTTGTGAATGCGGTAGTATGATTTGATGATTTTATACATTTTTCTGTGATATTTTATCCTGTCACGTGATGTGATATCAGTCTGTATATCTGATGTATCATATTGGTGTCTTGTTCAATTTTGATACTTAGTTGATAATAAATATCAATGAGAGAGAGAGAGAGAGAGAGAGAGAGAGATTCTACATCGTGATCCAGTAACTCCTTTGTCAAGTTGGCAGTGCAACAAGTATTGTGTTGCCAGGCATGACATTTTACGTAGCCATCTGTTTCGGGAGATGGAGACGGCTTGTGATAGCGACCAGCAATGCATCTTTGGGGCGAATCTGGCGATGAAGCGTATACATATCATTTAATGATAAACTAATAATTCACTTTTATTCGTGAGAAAATTTCATAGCTTACGTGTTTATTGAAACCACGAACAAACAATTATCTAGTTGTGGAAACAACAGCATCTCTTCCTTCTAGATCATCAAGGATACATCCACGAACAAACTCTGCTGACAAAAATTACTTTTCCTGCCTTATCCCTTTCTTGCATAGTCAGAAAAATAAACAACAACGAAAACCAATAAAATCGCTATAAAACTGTTCATGAGCTTAAAATAATTTTGAGCTTGAGTTCTAGTGTCCTGATTCAGCAAATTTGTTTCATACGGTTGGGTACATCTTCGATTTGCAGAAAAATACGTATACGTAACCAGCCGAAACAGTATCTGCTGCTGTTACGGATATATATATATCATATATTATTTTATGGTATAGTTTTGCTAAAGTCATTTGGTTTAATGACATATTTTCTATTTCCTTATTTCTGTTTCTAGCCTGTATTATAAGAAGACTATATGTATCAGCTTTCCCCAGTCATAAATCAATGTTATTGCCAAGTTCACGTCAGCATCGCGTGATCCTAGGAGATCATCTT
>JAECUM010007622.1:0-83834 GCA_016617855.1 Megalonaias nervosa | reverse complement strand
GTCTTAACACTCATGGGAGAAATTGCTGGACGTATCAGAAGAATTGGGGATATTATGCATGGCGATCTCAACATGAACAAAAATACAATTATTGATGTGAGAGAACCAAAATCAGATGATGATGTGGCAACAAAACAAATCTGAGGACATTATCAGTTCTGATATTGATGATCGTTTACTAACTGTCGGTGATACAATGACTGGTTCTCTCAACATGAATAACAATAAAATTACTGGTCTTGGAGAACCAGAATCAAACGATGACGCTGCAACGAAGAAATACGTCGATGATAGCAACATCCCGATGACGACATCGTTAACGACAATCAATGATGGAATAACAACATTCAGATCTGAATTTTCTGCTCACGTACAAACGTTTCTGAATTTTCGTAGAAACATAAATAGAGCTATTAATGAATTTTTTGGAAATCCAGCGGTTATTGATATTAAACTCGCTAAAATCAAAAAGATTACCGACAGTGTAGTATATTCAGTAGCGTCTGGATCAGCATTATGGTCTCCACTCAATAAATCCATCAAACATCGCGCTGAGGTTACCGGTATATACAGGTTCTCGGTACTCGGCACTACAACATTTATAATATAAACCACAATTTCACGGCGTTATCCACTAACTGGATCTTCTGGATCTGTGTTAATAGTACTAAATCAAAACGATGAAGAAACATTTGTGGAGGAACCCCAAGAACAAAACTTAGGTTTGTTATATAGTTGGTGTCTTGAATTAATCGCTAAACTACCACCTACTTCAAAACTATAATGATCGACGTTCAACGTTACAGGTACAATCGAACATGTGAGTGGCAAACCAAATTGAAAAATATCATCGATGATTATACAGTAAAAGTAAAAAAAAATACGCAGACGTGCAATTGTCATTGACATAATTGTGTATTCCGCGTAAGCTTTTATCGCTGGAACTGGTGTATTGCTATCAACAATAACAATGGTATCGCCAGTAGTTGTAACAATTTGCGTTTCAGTTGCAACAACAATTGCTGGTGTTCTTAATATCATCGCAAAAAAAACTATCGAACTGCACAAGTACAAAATTGCTTGAGTATATAATAAAGTTACATACAGCAACGATAGCATACTCCAAATTATCATCGTTGATTTTTCATCATATCTCAACGATGGAATAATATCAGATAACGAGTTCACAGAAATAATTAAGATTTACAACGAGGCATTAAAAAATCCTACTGTAGATGGAGAACCAGAAAAAATCCTGATTTAGAATCAAGGTTTAGATAATAATGTCAACGTCGAACAAATTACTACAACAGATCTTCGCTAATACAGCACCGTTGAGAACTACGGTGATATCAGCAAGTTCAACCAATCCTGAGTTTAGCGTTAACTTTCCAACTGCGATTCCAGCCAAAGAAATAGCGCTAGCACAATTACGAATTTATTGTAGTTGGCCAAATATTAGATTAAAACCATTCGGTGGGTTACAACAAAACAATTCACTTGCATTCGCAAATAAAAATAAACCCGATGGAACGATCGATTGGCAAGTTGCAAGTATACCTACGGGCAGTTATCAGATCGAACAAATTAACAATGAATTTCAATGCAGAATTAAATCTACTACAGGAAAAGAATCTAAGATAGCTATCACTGTGCACGAACCAACATTATCAGTCGCGATTGAAATAAATTCTCTTGAATATTTTGTAGATATATTTCAGTCATCGATCAGAACCGTATTAGGATGATCAGTAGCTCCACCGGTTTATAGAGGACCACCAGTACCTCGCCGAGATGAATTTTTTACAACAAAAAATTATATTTATAAAGTGTCCGGAATATCGAAAAACCTATCCATGGTAGTATTTTGACGAGGATGAATATATTACCAAACAAGACAATGAAAACACTTTCAAGTAACAAAATTTTTACGTAATTTTGACATAGATAAAAATCCACTTGTCAACGTGGTGTTTATTAAAGAATTTGCTGATTTAATTAACCCTAAGTATTCTAAAACACTCCCTGATATAAAAAAAAATTATTTTCCAGTATAATACAACATTACAACGATGATGTGAAACAACAGATTATTGAAACGATTCAACAACTACACCAGGTTGTTTCAGACTTAAAATATGTTAATCAGGTTATCATTGAAAATGTAAAATCCGACGATGATTTGAAACAGTTATTTTTAAAATATTATGGAAGATCAATTAATTTAGATGATATACATCATACTTTCCCTGAATTAAAACTCAACCCGAGTGAATCAATTGGTAATATCATCGATATAAATTTTCCAAAGATTCTCGAATCATGGAGAAAAATAAACCCTCCAGCATGCATTCTCAAGCACAATAACGATCCATACGGTGGAGGTCGTCATATTTCACCAGGTATTGTAAATATAACATCGACGATTGCGGTTAATCTAGTTTGTGACGTAATTGATGGTAGCTATCAAGTAGATCTTGAAAAATCCAGTCAGGCGCAGCAAGGATTTGTTTTATACACGTTTACTCCCCAAATACCTCCTGGATAATTAATTGTATCAGAACCAATTAATCTTGTTAATTTGCGACTCATAATACGTTATTATCAAGGATAAATTTCAAACTTACTGACCAAACCGAACATTTGTTGGATTTGCGAGGAGAATTATTGCATATAAATCTGTATGTGCGTTCGTGAGTTCGAAGAACTTCAACGTCATCGTAGAACATCAGAATCAGTACTTTGCAAAACAAAAAAAATCTGTCACATAAATTATCTGAATAAAAATAAATATTTTTTTTTACTGTAGTCAGAAATGAATTATCCGTCGACAGAGTCCTTGACTTCGTCAAGGTTTTATACTTTCACCAGTGACTTCGTCTGTTCCCATAGACACGATGACAGTGTTGGTTTCGTTATCACTACGGTCACTGGTGACAGCGCTTTCACAATCATCACTGGCATTATGGATCATTTCACAGTCAGACATAATTTTTCTCAACTGTCTTACACGAGCATTCACAATCTTTTTTGTTTCGTATTCGTTAGACAGTTCTGATCTAATTTTTTGAATTGCGTGTGCGAGTGGAAGAAATAGTTTAACCTGCTTATCTGTAACTATTGCCAAGGATTGCATCATTGCTTTCTGAATTAACTCTATGAAACTATAATTAGCTGATAATGTATATCTATTTTCTAATCTTCGTTGTTGAAATGATTCAAAATCACAAATAATCTTTCCAGGATTAAGTCGATCAGAAATTTTTATACCATCATTTTGTAATTTTTCAATCGCAGAAATAATATCATTAATATTTTCGTAATTCATTATATTATATAATACATATTTGTTTAAAATAACAAATATTTATACAACACCAACCCCCATGTGAACCCCTAGATTACCAAACAATATTCTAACAAGTTCAGAGGATAATTCGAAATAGGACAGCACAACTCCCATGTGAAACCCTAGATTACCAAACGATATTCTAGCAGGTCCAGAGGACAATTTGAACAGACACAACCCCCATGTGAACTCCTAGATTACCAAACGATATTCTAGCAAGTTCAGAGGGCGATCCGTTACATAACACTGGACGGCACAACACTAACTTAATTCTATGGACAGCACATACGCAAACGGGGTCTTCTCTACGTTGAACAGATTTCTGCACACCCTCCCAAGATCAACCTCGGGAAGTGCAAAAGAGCACCCACCACGTGGTGACATGGTGGGAGAGTGTATTTTTTCTGTTGAAAGTAGTGCAATGGGGCGGACCCCAGATAAGATACAGGTTGTATTCTTTATAAGCTGACTAATACTTGGAAATCCAAAAGTAGCTCACACAGTGGGCGTGGCTTATTTCCCGTTGTATTTTTTTTTTATCATTGTCATTATCCATGACAAAATCTTAAGGAAGCAAGAAACCTGACAAAATCATAAAAATAAAGATAATGTTTTTAAAAAACTAGCGAAAAAATATTATTTATTAGTAAAATTATTTATAAACAAAATTTTATTATAAATTACAAAGGAGACAACTGCTTAATTACTCTATCAGAGAGGACAGAGTTATCACACTTAATGTGTGATATTGAAATGTTATTTTTTGTTTGAATTTCTTTGAATACGCCAATTTGGTTATATTATCCGCGACACGTTGTACTGAAGCACGGTAAATATCGAAATATTTAGCAGCTGCCTATATCAATGGAAATATTATTTATTCGCCTGTCTCTACATTCGTAGATACAACTGACCTTGGAGAATTATCCTTATCACCGGTTCTTCCGAATTTGCAATTCTGACTTTGTGTAACAACTCGCAAAGTCTTTAAAGAGTTATCCTTTGGATCTGATTAATATGATCAATTACAAGGTTGTTTTTAATTATTCCATGAAAACACTCAAACACGAATCTATGACAGAGGTACAGTTTATTTTTACCAACATTAAATTTGAGATAACCAGTATTATTGACAGAACCAACTGATTTTTTTAATCGACAGTTCCTGTTTAAACCATCACGAGATGCCTCATAATTCTTGACGATGGGATGTGTTACAAATTCATTATGCTCCATTTATATAGCAATATTATTTGTCTGATTCATTATTTTGAAAGTCTGGCTAGATAATCTTCAGCGATTTTTATGGCAGATTCGACGCCAACGGCGTTATCTTTTTATCATAATATCGCTTTAGTTCTCTGTACTTTTTACCACCGCATTGCACACACAACCGAGTTTTTCCTCAAACCCCAACACCACACCATAAACACGGTTTTGGTCCTAGACTCACTCTATATATTTGCCTTAATTATAATATGGAAGAGTTTGAGAGATTACCTGTAATTAAACCTTCTAAAGCTAGATTCGATCTTGACAAACTGCCAAAACCTAAATTTAGTTTGTCGATGCAAGATCTGGCTTTAACGAATAGGGATATAACTGATCGTATCCGTGAAGCCAAGAAGGAAGTTTGCGACGATGGTGCAGCTCATGTGTAGTCAACATTCAGAATTATTGCAATTATCGATATTAGAATGAATGATGAGCGAGCAGCAAAGATTATTAACTATCTTGACAATCAAAGATATTTTATTCTAATAAAATTTATTGTAAAAACAGATGACGACACTTGGATTATCCGTGACAAACGTGACCCTATACGACTTCACACTGGAAATAATATTGTCATGTTAAATAAAAATTCCAAACTAGGAGTGTTGACTGGTATTGACAAACCATATTATGAACGAGTGTATCCTGTAACTGCAGTTGTTTATGCAATGTATCCACTAAATGATAAACCTAGCATTGATGATCTCAAACCGATGAGAATATCAAGGCTAAATTGTGTAGCTGAGCGAGTTACAGAACACTTCATAAACGCGATACGTGGAAACAGTTTAATGGATCTAAGATGTAAAAAATAAATGAGTGGACAGAAAGAGTTAAAAATACTGGAGCGTCTATCAAAGACGTTGCTGAGCTGGAAAAGAAATTAAAATTCCTAGTAACAGTGAAGATACTAAACAGAGAGATTTTGTATACATCTAAATATGAATCAAGAGGAGATCCGATAACGATCATTGATCATAACACACATGCATGGACATCAGCCATAACAATATTTCCATGAGACAGAACAAATTTTATAATGATATGTTGATTTTAATAGAAATATCAGTAAGAATGACCTTATGTCCGTGTGGTTATTTTAAAGTTCAGAATCCATTATCTATGATCAGTTTGTAGGGCCTAATGGCAATATTTATCATGCAGAATCACTCCACAAAGAAATGAAATATACTCCTGATGAAGTCAGGGCTGAACAATTACTGAATAATTGTTTTACCGTTCCATCAGTTGCTGCTCACTTTGCTCAGGAGAAAAATTCATGGAAACTGACACAATTGGAATTTCTTGAAGATATTCAATGCAGTTGTGTGGAATACAGACATGGTGGATTGTGGAATACTAAATAAGATTGTAAGGATGTTATCTCGGTTGATATGGTAGCATGTTATCCTGGATGTTTTCTTGGATACCGAGAGTGTTCTGAATACTTTTAGAGATTTGGACATCCACCACACGAGATGACCAGAGTTGCGATAAACGGACCCTTACCAGATTTTGACCTGACTGGATTCACCTGTATAGAGTCATTTTCATTTGTGGAAATTCTCCATCCGATTGTTTATGCTTGGTTTGGCCGTCATTTCTCAGAAAAATACTGGGCTCCAATAGTATTATTACGGTATATGCTTGATAATAGAATTTTAATATCGTTGGTTGTAAGTGAAGCGATAATATCGTATCATTCACAAAAACAAATCTGGTTACCAAAACCCCCTGACAATGTCAGGGAAATAATTACAGTACTGATAATCCCGATGAAATTGAATATAAAAATAAACTTGCAAAGGATCTTGGCAGAAAAATAATCCGTAAGTTTACTCAGGATAGTTCATGTGATCATAAAAGACATTGTACAAGATTAATTATGGACAATGCTGAACTTGATTTTATAATTGCTGATACAAAGGAGAAAAACACATTTATAAGTCAAAGTAATGCTTATTTGTCTGAAGGAACTAAATTAGGTACAATTGTGAGTTATATTGATGGTGAGTCACCATAGTTTACTTATTTAAGATCTTCGATGTTAGCGTATGTTTCGATAAATTTATTATCTTTGATAAACAGATTTCCTGATACCGCAGTTAGAGTCACAACAGATTCATTTTATATAAATAAAAAATATACGGATTTGTTAAAACAATTACTTGGCTCTGATCTATCATGGGGAGAATGGAGAATAAAACAAGAAAATATACTTGGTTATTCTGAATCTGCCAATGTGGAAATTAAGTGGACATATTACAAGAATAATAATCAAGTATCAAAATCATCATCACCATCTGTATATGATCCTGTGGCCAGACATAAAACCGTTTACCTTAATGGGTGTGGTGGTTCTGGGAAAACAACGCGTGCAATTGAATTATTCCTGAACAACTGTTCAGATGTGGTTGTTTTGACACCCACACATAGACTCGCCAGAGAAATGAATGAACAAGGAGTAAAATCTCAAACTTATCATAGTTTCTTTAGATGGTGCAGAGACACATGGATTCCTGAACGAATGGGTGAAAAATATATTCCTAAAATTATTATCTGGGATGAAATTTGTACGGAATTGTAGGAAGTATTAAAAATATTTCTTGATTGGTTATTAACAAAAACTACCGCTTTGATAATGTGTGGTGATCATGGTCAACCGCCACCTTTTGTTGGACAGTCTCCGCATGAATGGTTAAAAACGTTTGTAGATTATTATGAGGAGATAACCAATGATTATAGATCTATTGATGAACCACTGAAAGAGTTTAATAAGTTAATCAGACTGCAGCCAGATAAAATACAGTGCGAGATAATGCGTGAAGTAATTCCAGAACCACATATAAATGATTTTTGGAATTTGTGGAGGCCTGCTGATTTGATAGTTGCGAGTAGAAAGATAGTTCGTGATACACTTCAACAACAATTATTTCTGTTACATAAAGAAAAATTTTCAAATCTACCTGTACGATTGTGTTATCACCCAGCAGATACTCGAAAACAGAATACTGAAGTTGAGATTCCAGGTTGCAGTGATAAAATCTTGTACTAAATGATATTGTTTTGGTTCCTGTAAGTGCTGTTGAGCGCGCATTAACGATGGACAAAACTCCGTGGACATTAGGATCATGCTTATTGGTGACTTTGACACGGTGACTATTTCTTGCGTTTTTAAGTGGCCATCATCCCCACGTTGGTTTTGAAGCACCACAGGAATTTTGGTTTTGTTTGCATAAATTCTCAGCTGTAGATTGCATGCGTTGTGTGCAGCACCTCTGTACGTGCCAGTGATGTGACAGCAATCGCGGACATTGGCATCAGTGGAAATCAATGCTCCTTCATATCCAGCAATGAGTGGCTGCATAAAATTCATGAATATTATCATCAGTTAAAATCATGACTGCATGTGAATAGACCTGTTACCTTGAGCAATTTATGAAACACCTCAACCGAGTCCATAAGAAGAAGCACAACGTTGGTATGTTTACCCTTCACACCTAACTTCTGTTTAACAAAATTTGCATGGTGGTTGGTCAGCAACTTGAGTTGTTTTATGGTTGTTGGACGTGTTTGCATATAACACTGGAAAGTTTAAACGTTCAAAGTCCATGTAGATGATGCAATGAACATCTTTCATTGCACAGCAGTGAATTTCAGAATGTTTTTACCTGGTTCTGGCACTTTTTTTTCTGCTGCAGTTTATCACTGATCCCACCGCAATAAAAGTCATAGTCAGTGATCAGTTGGTTGTGACTTGACAAATCTCACAACATGTAGGTTGCAAGATTTGTGTAGTCATGTGATTAGAATGCAAATGACGAGATCCTGGTCAAATTTCATTGATGCTGTAGTTTCATCTCGTCTGTCAGCGGATTAAAGATATAATGAATGCTATGCTCGCAATTTCTGAGAAAATAAATCATATTCCAATCGATTTCATTCAGGTATATCTCGATGAAAGGTTGTTAAAGTTTGCTAGGCTGACTAGTAAGCAGCTACCCTATGCCAACACTGAATGGTGTCAGCAAATTCCAACTTTTCGATAGGCAATGGACTCTGACCCTACACCTCAACATAAATGTCCAAATATGTAAAATGGGGTGTCATGGGTCACAGGAAACTCAGATTATATATGTGAAGGGATAGGTAGGGATTATAGTGACATTCCAAATCACCACCACTACCAGAGAGTGGCCTGTGTATGTTGTGCCAATTACTATTAAAAGAATAAGCTGGTGAAAACAAAGACCTACAGTGCAACTGGTTGGACATGAAAAGAGAACAAGATGCCGTTTCAGCCTAGGCATCAGACAGGCACATTGGAAATTGTAACAAATGGGTCCAAGCTAAAAGAAAGCCAGTAACTGATGAGGCTTGATCTTCAGGCCATGAGCTCAGCAGAAACTGGTTGGTGGATGATGTTCTACACTACAGATGGGAGGATCTTGTTGGAAATAAGCATCTTCTGCTGTCAGTCCCAAAAGAGAAATCCTGGAGATGTGCTATGCAGTACCCTATGCCAGTCACCACGGGATTACCCATATGAAAGGTAGTGTAAAGCAGAACTTTTACTGGATTGCTAACTCAAGACGTTGAGCACTTTGTTGAAATCTGTGACCTTTGTGCAAGGAGCAAGGAGTCAATAAAATCAACCACACCTCTTCAGACATACCTGTATGGACTGCACATGGATTGAATTCACTTGGATTTGTTACGATAATTAACAGAGCACAAAGGATAGCAAATATTTGCTGTTTATTATCGACTGGTTCACTAAATAGGTGTGGAAGCATTCTTGTTGCTACATCTGGGCATCTGTTATCTACAAGAAGAAGAGACAAATGGGATGAGAAAATACCCTTGCTTTTAGCAGCAACAGAATCTACTCTATGCTGAATCAATTTGTACTTGTCCGAGAGGTCTTATGGCCAGAGGACTTAATATTTGAACATGCATTACTGCATGAGAAGACAGATACATCAACTTGGTCTGGGCAAGAAACTGCATAAGTGGGCATGTCAGAGCTAAGACATGGCATGGGCACAGCATAAAAGCACCACACAGGATTGACCTTTAATTCCACATTAATTAGATTGTTTCATTTGTATTTTTTTAATGACTTGTATGTTTATTGTGATCAAATATAAATTTTATTTTCCTCAAGAGATTTTATCTTTATTTTTGCAACCAGCTCTTTCCAAAAGGAAGTAGTGTTATGGGGGGGGGGGTCAGTAATGACCCTCATGTGAAGTGATCAATTTTGTATGGAGAAACAATTTGCCCTTTTCCAGCTGTACATCTAAAGAAGACTGTCGAAGAATAAAAGGTTTTTTCAAACTGATCGTTTGTATTGTACCCTTGGAGGGTATCTTCCTAGTAACTGTAACAATAGTAAACATACAAATGCCACGATATTAAAAATTCAGTTTCTCAATGCTCATGATCAAACCTATATCTATCAGTACAGACATATCCTTCATACCAGTTTATGTGTAACGAAAACCATATGAGGCATTTTTTCTGGATCTACATGTGCCTGAAATGTGTTTTTAATTCCACGTAAAAGAATCAGGTCCTAATTTCAGTAATGAGTTTTCCAAAGTCAAGACTGAAAAAAATTGAAATCATATCAATAAAACAATATCTCTAAAAAAAAGTTACAACTAGGACAATCTCTTAAAAAATTCTTTTCACTAAAATTTTACTTTTATTATCAACCAATAAACAATACTGGACAACCAAACCCATATACAGAACACACTTTATTTTATATTCACCTTCCATATCATTAGTATAGTGTGTCCTATATCACCCTTGATTTACTTGACAAACCTGTGTATAGTAGCAGAATGCATAAGTAAACACTGTGCATGGTTCTGCTTGTCAAAGATTACATTACTGAATACTAAATTATATTTTAAGTTCATGCATATGAACAATAGAAATTATGTATTTCATGCAACATTTAAGTATCTGAACTTCATTTCAGAAAATCAGAAAAATATTAAAATACATGTATAATTAAGAATTACCTTGTTTGCTATCTATATGTGCATGTATTACTTCAAGACATTTAAATGACAGAAATTACTTAAAATTCCTCCTGAATACATGTACTTATAATGTAAAAACTAAAGTAGCGTAGAAATAAGCTTATTCAAACAAAAAATACTGTATGAAGTTCCAAAACATTCACTAAAGAAATCATACATGCCAACTCCCTCAGATATATAAGCATAATTATTGCTATTATAAGTGACAAAAAAACTGTTATTTGAGCATAAAAAGTATATTACATGCTAGAGTTACGGCATGTATGAAAAGAATACAATGTTTACAACATGGTTCTGTAGCTGGTAAAAATTATCTTCACAAAGGGCAAAATCCATATGGATTAGAAACAGAACACCAACACAAAATATACTGAAAAATTATTTAAAGTTGGCACTCAGTTAAACTAGTCTATATGTGTAACTTTCACTGAATGGTTATGAACTGTAATCCTGCAATGATCATGGTGAGGTGCTCAAAGTGCTGAATTACATTACTCCCTAATTCTTCTTTGAAAGTTTTTAAGTGGAGTTGATTTGTCCCTTTTCCTAATCTGACATGTTTTGAAGTTTGAAAAGATCCATCTCCTCCACTATTTTCCATTCTATAACATCCAAAAGTCAAAACATTAAGTGTTTCACTTAACATGTGGAGCCATTTTCTTTAAAAATAAAGACTGGTTCACTAACTAACTAGCATACCAATAAAATGAATCTGTTAGGCAAAGTTCACTTTTGAAGAAACCCATCTGTTTTCTTGGAAAGGGGTCATATACAGTTGCTAGAAAAAAACAAATAAGGAAAGTGATCTTATGCTATTCTCGTGCAGCAGTCACCATTTTCAGAATATTCTCAAATTTATATGAGTGAAATTAAAGGGATTCTTATGTGTCTAGGCTCGTATAAAAGTAACAAAGAAAAGAGTGAAGCCAACAAGCTTTGTAAATTTAACAGAATAATTTATTTCCCTAGAAAACAAGGTAAAAATATGAAAAAGATGTCATGTCAACAGTTACTTGTTGAATCACCAATTCTGGCTTTAGAATTCCAAATAATCTTCAGTAAATGTCTTTGTCCAAGAATTCTGATGAGTAATAGATGAAGTCTCCAGGGAAAATAAATTATTTTAAATAAAAAACCTCAATTCAACCGGCAACACAAAATAATAATACCTTTGAGCCCGAAGGTATGAATTATGACTGACTAGAAAAAAACTATTAAACATCAATTTAACTCCAACTACAACGCAGAAGGGACCACGTGATAGGGTCACATGATCACTCTCTTTCGAGAAACGTAGTAACATCATATGTCAATTATCATGTCCGCCATGGACGTATTAGATTCTACTGAACAAATCTTACTATAAGATTCAATAATAATAAAAAATTTAAAAAAGTTGTTTACAACAGAGTTTACATGCAAGCCAAATATGACCTTGATTACGACCAATGATTTTCACTCTAGGAAAGAAATAAAAAAAGTTGTTTACCAATTCTGAATCAAGGTCAGAATTAGGTCAGCTAAAAATACAATGTAGCAATACTGGTTATTTACCAGGCCTGAACTGAATTTTCCGGAAAAATGTCAAATCCAGTGAATAAAGTTATCATTACAATAACATGTAATGAAATAAAAATAAAATGTAAAAGAAATTTAACACTAACACACCAGTATATTAAATTACATATACATAGCAGGATGATAATAAAAATGACAAAAACAACTTTTTATTGATTTATTTTTATTTTATTTTTTAATATAGCAGAAAAGCGTAATCCATGTACAGTTTAGCAGAAAACATAATTTGGTGACAAAAAGCATAATGATTATGCTAAAAGTGTAATGGTTGGAATGTATGTGAAATTGCTGGGAGATAGGTCATCACCATTAAACACGGTGGCAGAGGCCTAAGTGATCATGTTTGAAGCATAATGTTTCAAAACACAATCAGAAAATATTACAATACTGACCATATTTATTCCATAAGTAGTAAATAGTACAAACTTTATATATCTGGTTGAATTGATATTAACCAATGTGCAAACCACTCCACCTAGCATAGTCAAATCCACAATGTATACACACATACACACACACAACATTTAGGGAAACAGCTACCATATCTGAAAGTGTGCTTAATATCCCACTGAAAGCATGTCAAATTTGCAAAGGAGGAAAAAAGAACTGTTTGAAGGACGTTACACAGCCAAAAATGTTGATGAAGATTATGATAACCTCACACAGCTAATATTAATTAAAGAGTTCATGAGGTGCATCCATAGTGATGTCTAAACATCATTTTGATGAGCAAACAGTGGAAACTTTGGAAAATGCTGCTTACACAGCATAACTGCATGTATCCCTAATGGTGAGCATGTAAATGATGGAATACAATCTGACTGTAGTGACTCAGGTTTCACCAAACTTCAGAATTCAGACATACTGAACAATCTGGACCAGAAATGTTAACATCTACAACAACAGGGCAAGGAGTAAACTAACACAGCTATTACTGGTATATGAATATGTGCACTTGTTTCCTAATGTTCCAACAAACAAATAAAATCTATGAAACTGATAATGGATCCTTTCAAGCAGGAATAACTGGGAAAAAAAATTCAATATTTATATGAGGAGGATTTAACAGAAACAAGTTAAAGTAATTGGGGTTCGTATGTACATGTATTCTTGTGCATAAACCAGATGATATATTCTGCATGTGTACTCACTATGGAAAAGTCAACAGTGTCACCAAAATGGATTCATTTCCAGTGCCAAGAATAGATTCTTGCAAGTACAAAATTGGAAATGGAAAATATGTCACCAAGTTTAACCTTTTAAAAGAACTGTGGCAAATTACACTCACTGAAAGAGCAGAAGAAATTTCAGCAATTGCAACTCCAGATAGACTTCATCACATAAGTGATTGGCTTTGGAAAGAAAAATTCTCCAAAAACATTTCAACATCCAATGAACATGTTAACATCTGGTCTACATGACTGTAATGATGTCATCGTCTACAAGGACATCTAGATTTGTTTCCAAGGCCAATAATACAAAATTAAATGTGAAATATGTCACCAAGTCTGATCTTTTGGCAAATTTCACCCATGGAAGAAGCAAACGAAATTTCAGCAATTGCAACTCCAGATCAGTATCAAGTGATGCCCTTTGAAATTAAAAATTCTCTGGCGACATTCTAACATCTAATGAACATGTTAACATCTTGTCTACATAATCATGATGAGTACATCAATGATGCATCATCTAAAACAACACCTGGAAAGATCATTTGTAAACCATTAGGAAATTCTTAAATTGACTCAGCAATTCAAATCTGATTATTAACTCATGTAGAAGAGAGTTTTGCCATGCCCGTGTCACATTTTTAGGACATAATGTGGGAAAAGGTCAAGTTAAACCTGAATAAGTTAACACTAAAGCTATCATTGAATTCCCAGTGCCTACTATTAAAAAGTAATTTATGCAATTTTGCTCAAATTTTTTTCCATAATTTCCAATGTGGCTTGGTTAATATCTATATGTGAGAAAGCTTCCAGTCATTTCCCATGGGTCAGTATTTCTTACAGGGGTTTACCCAGGTTCCATCATCCAGCAGTTATACTGGCCATCATGTATGATGTATAGCCTACCGTGCACAAAAAAATGATGCTAAACCTCAATAGACAACAAAACAAACATATACAGATAAAATGTGTAAATCACATGTTCATCTTTAATATTTCCACCCACCTGACACTACCAACAGTGTCATACAGTAATCATGTTAAATATATGGTCTATTGTTTAACTCCCTATGTACCTCAAGTGTCATTTTGTATCTCAAGCATAAAACTATACTATTTATGTATCCTCTTGTGCCTCTTCAGATTTCCACTGTTCCTAAATATTTCATCACACACTTCACATTTAAATGGTTTTTCTCCAGTATGTATCCTCATGTGTATCAGTAGATTTCCAACCCGACTGAACTCTTTATTACATACTTTACACTCAAATGGCTTTTCTCCAGTATGTGTCTTCATGTGTTCATTCAGAAATCCACTAATCCGGAACCTTCTATCACAAAGTTCGCATTTAAATGGTTTTTCTCCGGTATGTATCCTCATGTGCTTCTGTAGATTTCCACCCATACTAAACATTTTATTACATACTTCACACTTAAATGGTTTTTCTCCAGTATGTGTCCTCATGTGCTCATTCAGAATTCCGCTGACGCTAAACCTTTTATCACATACTTCACACTTAAATGGTTTTTCTGCAGTATGAGTTCTCATGTGCCTCTTTAGACTGTCACTCCCACTAAACATTTTATTACATACTTCACACTTAAATGGTTTTTCTCCTGTATGTATCCTCATATGCATCTTTAGTGTTCCACTTACGCTAAACCTTTTTCCACATACTTCACACTTAAATGGTTTTTCTCCAGTATGTGTCCTCGTGTGCTTCTTCAGATCTCCACTGTCATTAAACCTTTTATTACATACTTCACATTTAAATGGTTTTTCTCCAGTATGTATCAGCATGTGCCTCCGTAGCCTTCCACCCTTACTAAATATTTTATTGCACAGTTCACATTTAAATGGTTTTTGTCCAGTATGTGTCCTCCTGAGTTCATTTATAGTTCCGCTGTTACAGAACCTTTTATCAGATACTTCACACTTTAATAGTTTCTCTCCAGTGTGTTCCATCGTTTGCTTTTAAGTTATTCAGATTTACACGGTAGACAGGGCCTAAACCTATCATCACATGCTACACATTTCAGAAGAAAATTAGGAGTATCCGTCAATGAATCGAGGGCTGAGTTGTCTTACCTGTTACAGTATAATCTATCATCACATACTTCATGTTTAAATGGTTTCACTCAAAGATTCATATTTCTGTGTACATTTATCTGACCACTTTTGGCGAAACATTCCTGCCAATCCAAACATGTATAAGTTAATATATGGTTTTCCAGCACCTGTCATCATCCGTTCATGTGACGCTCTGGTCTCACTGGATAGTTTCTTATTTTAAGGTAGAAGGCATCATTTTCACAAGCCTAGCGTTTATAAATTCACAAAGAAGCTACGTATGTAATGTGGTTTATATTTACTTTGAGTTAGGCTTTAAAATGGGTTGGCGTATTTGGTGACTGCCGATTAAGGTTAGATTAGCATTGCAGATCAAATGCGCAACTTGGGCTGCAAATAAACAGCCACCTTTGCTTACGTATTCACGTCTGTCTGCTACAGTCTGTACAGAGGTATCTAAAAATCGAGATGGTTGAGGGGTTATGAAAGTATCCTAATTTGTTACAGTACTAATGAACTTTAATTGTGCATACGGCACATACTGATTCATTTAGCCGCCTTGCCAAGGGAAAATATTCAAAAATGGGTGGTTGGTGGCATTGTCGGTTCAGTATCAAAGCCTCCGGTTGTACGCACAGGGGTTTGTTACAAATAAAATTAGAAGACTAACTTGTAATAATATAACACATATTATTACCGGTTAGGCTCCTAATTTTATTTGTAACAAACTCCTGTGGTTGTATGGGGGATTAACATGAATTCCTCAGGCAAAATCTCACAAGCATGCTGTCTACAAAAATCATTAGCTGTTTTTGTCTGTATCTTTAATGTAAACTTATTCTCATTTCTCTGCAATAGGTCCTTGTCAGATGAAAATTCACCTAAAATATTGCCCAGCGAGACCTAACTTGGAATAGTACATCCCTCGAAAAATTGAACGCAACAACTTGGAATTACAAATTATTGCGTTTTTACTCAAAAAATTACGTGGTCGTTGGCTCAAACTTGGAATAGGCCACTTCTCGAGATTTTGCTCGCAACCAATTGGCGTTCCAAATTTTTGAGATTTTAATTGTGTGTGTGTGTGTGTGCGCGCGTGTGTGTGTGTGTGTGTGTGTGTGTGTGTGTGTGTGTGTGTAATGCAGTGGTGCAAATATATTTAGATAGCTTCATGGTCTATTGTGTAATGGCCAGTGTAACACATAACCATTAAGACTGATGTATGGGCTAGGCTGGCAACAACTTGGCAGCTTGTGATAGCAAACCTCTCCTGTTTGGAGGCATAATTGAATTTTAATCCGAGTCCGTTCGATAAGACAGATATGTTAACGTAGGGTCGTTTAGCGGGAGACGACAACGCTAACACAAACCAGAGACTAAATTTTGAGAAATCTTGGGCCATTTGAAACAGGTGTCATAAAATGATTTTTCAGAATGGTTATTAATGAAGGCGGTCTGGAAAGAATTGTTCTGACTGCGATGGGAGTGTTAAAATTTTGACGGTTGGAGAAGTTAATTCTGACTGACTAAGCTAAACAAGGGGGTGTGTTCCCCAGACGAATTTCCATTGTTTAGGTATCATACAATGAAGTTTTAGGCAGACCAAGTTTTTCTGCCAAAGCAATAACTTCTTGATTCCAGCGGAGTAGGAAGTGTTCTCCAGTTATAAATTGTCCAAGGGACATGGGGTCCGGAAATTTTAGAGAAATGGAATTAGAGAAGAGACAACAGGAACTGTCTTATGATAAAAGAGCGAGGATTCAGGAAGCACAAAGATACTGTCTCAATCAAATATAAGTTTGTAATTATTTGTTGAATTTATTCGTTTTAAATTCATACTTCAATTTTTCATTGAGTTCAGAGAATAATCGTGCTTTCGTGGTCTTGAATGTTATCTGATTCATGTAACGTAAGAAAGTCATACAATATTTTATTGATATGAATGGGCTAGAAAAGACAAAATCACGCTAATTGGCTGTGTGTGTATCAGATCTGGTTGCGATACTTTCCATTGCTTTGTTCTGTTGAATTACGAAAAGACAAGATCTGACGTTAAAAAAAGAGTGGGAATAATGTTGGATCCCAGAAGAAGGGAAAACCCGACATGTATTTAAGTTGGGTATTACATTTCTTTCAAGGAAAATTGCCCCATACCTGTATATTGCAGGTGGAGAGAGAGAGAGAGAGAGAGAGAGAGAGAGAATTCGGCAACGTTTTAACATCCATCATTAGCCCCTTCCCATATTCCCATATACACAAGTAAAAAGACACCTGAACATTATAAGTCAAAACCAGTACAATATCCACCACCAGTAGGCACGTCCAGTATAATATATTTTTCTGTCCAACTCATCATTCCATTGCGTGCGATCATATCCCATTTCCTGACAGACCATCCTTTAACCATGGGAATTCTTGTATAAACATTTCAAATTTAACACGTTAGGAACGAACCTGGAGTGAAAAAGACAAACACCAGGTCTGTCAATGTCATCAATTTTTCTAGTTTCTGGATTTAGCATTATTCCTCCCTTGTTCTTGTGCTCTATTTAGAGCTTAACATTGCTCGATACAGTTACCTCATTTCAATCCAATCTATTGAATAGTTTCTATTTTACTTCTATTTTTAGCTTTCTATTTTGGGCACGTTCGTGAATGAATTTTGTTTTACATTGTTTACAGTTTCTCGGACACTTGATAAAATAGAAAATATCCAAGTAATGGAAAATATTAATGTAAAAGAGACAATTTAAAGACGCGTTTAATTTTATTAATATACTACAGTTGGAATTTAATACATGATCAAAGATAGATCTTAACATCCACTCTGATAAGTAGGTTAAACAAAAATTGATGTCGATTGCAGAAATGTTATGTTCAGCTGATGAATTTTTACAAGCGAAAGGGTCATTTCTTACATAACAATTTAAATTAATTCCTGAAAATTCCCCTGTCTAGTATATCAAGCCCAGTCAAATAAAGTCTCATATGACATGTGGAAAAAAGTCATATACAGAATTGTTTTAACGTTGAACAGGAAATCAGTAATATATTTATACTATAAGATTATCCAACAGCACGTGACCCAGAAACTAAAGACGCTAGATGGTGCTACAAATCCCGCAAACACTTACAAAAAAAAAAAAGGAAAATTTAATGAACCGAAAACTAGCTTTAACGAAACGAAATTACTATCCATGGTTTTGTCATTACAATAGCAAGAAACGCGTAGAATAGGGTTGATTAAAGGTGAGAAAAAAAAAGTTCTTTCTCAAACCATTGTTGCGTGCGGGATGCCGGTGCATCCCCAAAATCATACTAATTGGTAAAGGACAATGAGGATCTGAGCAAGATTTATTTTAAAAAGAAAAAAGGAATTATTGTTTCAAAAAACAAGTTCTTTGGAAAAGAGAATATCGACCTATGGATCTGCAACCTGGCAAAAATCAAGTTGTCATTCTCCACAAGTACTACACTCAGTTGAAAAAGGACAAAATATACAAAAAGAGTGTCACATGGCTAGGAAAGGGATCTTGCAAGTAAGTTTTCAATAGTTTAGCATTTTCGGAAATTCCAAGGTTTAACGCCGCATGGAAACTCACGACAGACAACGTAATAAAACACGTGACTATGTTTTAAATGGTATTACAGAGATGACTGGAAAAACGAAACCACAGCAAGTACTATCATGAAAACGAGGAAGTCTCAAGTTGTTAAACTAACAGTATTTATTCACAAACGTTCTTAGTACACATTAGCCAGCTTCCATGATGGATCCCCCCACCCCACCCCACCCCACCCCCGGTCTGGGGAGCAGTTCCTATCTATTATTGCAGTTACTATGGGGAGCAGTTATTAACTAGAAACTACTACAAGTAAAACTACTATACCACACAAGTACTAAATAAACCAACTTGAAAAAATGGTGAACTGTCCCAACCGACAGGACTTCAGCAAATTTATGACAAACAAAAATATATAAAAATCAAAGGACAGACAAACTCCCGGGCACCTCTTCTTCTTCTTCCTGCTCCTGTTGTTTTTTAGGGCAGTCTGTAGACCAATGTCCATTCTCTTGACAATGATAACAGGTATCTTGACTTTTGTCTCTTTTGACATTGGTCTTGCTTTTTTTGACGGTCTGGACTTTCTGTAGCCCAATGCCCTTTCTTCTGACAGATATAGCAAGTATCTTGACTTTTATCTCGAAAAAGTTGGGAGTAGTCCGCTGGCTTGTCTTAAGAAAACATTCGTATGACACCTCGCAAATCTCTGATCAGGAGTTCGATCTGTGTGGGCTCTTCCATCGTGCTGGTCGGCTTGAGAATGAAATGAATACTGAGAGGGTAGGCACTGGTCCTTTATATATACACTGACCTGACATGCATATAAAGGTGTCCATGGCGTTTCAAATGTAGTCATTTGACTTTTTGCAGTCAAGATCAAACGATCGCATCATTTCGTGGAGAAAGGAAAAGAAAGTAAGAGACAGAAACGTGACTTATCGCCTCGCACAGTAGCTGAAGTCTTAGCCATCACCAGTAAACCCTGAAAAGTACTACCACATTCAACAGACGGACAAAAGCTCCTCTAGAAAATTTAGAACCACAGCCTACACGTACACGGTGAAGTTTAAAGATTTCAAGGCCGACGTACCGCTGGAGAAAGCAGAAGAGTTCATCACCGATGTGTGGGATTCTTTGTTAAAGACACTGAAACGGCAATGTGAAGCCAAAGAAGACAATCGCTTGAGACTTTCCATTCATCACGAGAGTTCGAAATCCCCCCTTTGGATCGAGTTTAGCACCCCATCAGAATTGACACCTTCCAAAGTCATCGACAAGATTCAACACGTGCAACAATCCAAAGACAAGTTTCACATCACCGATGGAAAAGAGACACTTTTCATGACCCATGTGTCTCTTCCCCAAGGGACTGGACGCAAAAAGGTGTTACTGGTGGACGACATTCACAGCACCAAAAAGAGCCTCGTCCAAATTAAAAATCCTCAAGACAAGATGAGTTTAGCCCGTGCCATCGTGGTGGGGCGAACGTATGCCGACAAGAACGACACGGCAGAATGGAAAAGAGCCTGGAAAACTATTCAACAATCGGACAGAGCCAAACAACGAAAAAGAGAGGCAGAACTCTTGTTGCAGCAAGCGGGGATATCCAAAGACACACCCCGTGGCATTCTTGAAATTCAAAAATTACAAGAGTTCTTGGCTCCACGCTACACCTTGAAAGTGCACCCTCAAGAAGTGCGCGGATCTCTGTTGTTTCGAGGCAAAATACATTCACGTCTATCATCACGAGGAACATTTTGATTCAATTACCAGTATCACCGGATTCCTGGGATACAGATATTGTGAGAAATCTGACTATGGCTATAACAATCGAGAGCAACACAAGCATTACGGATCGAAATGTGAGAAATGTTTGGCCTCTAAACCCTGCCTTGGCGAAGGAAAAGAACGAGTGCATTGCTCTGCTTGCCAGCTACTTTTGTCAGCCCTGCCTGTTACCAACAACATCTCAAGACGCAAGGTTCCCAGAAGAAATGTGCTTGTCAACTGCTGAGATTGTGCCCTACTTGTGGACAAGGCATACGTACCAATAATACCAAGGTTCACGTATGTTCAGGAAAGAAACGATGTCACATTTGTCACCAAATCGTGGACTTGGAACACGAATGCTACATTCAAAAATACCATTCCATACATCAAGAGGAAGATGACCAGAAGAAAGGCAATTTCATCTTTTTCGATTTCGAATGCATGCAAGAGACCAGCATTCACATTCCTAATTTCTGCGTGGCTCACCGAGCGTACGAGAAGTGCATCCAAGAGCCTCTCTTTAGTCATTGCCCTTACTGCAGCAAGATTCCTGGAGGACGTGAAAATATCTTTCGGGACCGAACACGCCATCCCATTTCGCCCAATGGATCTTAGACCCTATCGACGAGACGTGGAGCCAAGAGGACATCGAACATTACGGACATTGCCATCGCCATGCAACGGTGATGGCTCATAATTTCTCGGAATACGATGGGCAATTTCTTTTGAGATACTATACGGAACAAGGCACCGAACGTTCTAAAGTGACTTTGAACGGAGCCAAAATCATCTCCATGCAAGTGGGTCAAGTGCAGGTTAAAGATTCGATGAGTTACTTGGCCATGCCTTTGAGCCGAATGCCTAAAACGTTTGGAATGACAGAAATGGCCAAAGGATATTTCCGCACTTTTTAAATACCAAAGCCAATCAACACGTCGTTCTACCCCATTTGCCTGAGGATCACTACTAGGACCCAGACAACACGCGTACCGAACAACGAGAAGCTTTCTATGCTTG
Organism: Megalonaias nervosa; assembly: GCA_016617855.1. Classification (NCBI taxonomy): domain Eukaryota; kingdom Metazoa; phylum Mollusca; class Bivalvia; order Unionida; family Unionidae; genus Megalonaias; species Megalonaias nervosa. The sequence continues at coordinate 61,981 of JAECUM010007622.1, read as the reverse complement.
GTACCAGACTCACGCCTCGGACCCCTTCGACTTTCAGGAAGAAATGTTAAAGTATTGTCGTTCCGACGTGGACATTTACGGCGTTGCTGTGGAAAATTTCGAGAACTGTTCATGGAGCACGGAGGGATCTATCCTTTGAAAGAAGCCTGCACCATTGCCAAGCGTGTTCCTTAGTGTACCGCCAACGATTCATGCCCGAAACCACCCTAGCTGCCATAAGCCCTCAAACGATGAACTTTTTTCAAACGTCAGTATTCGGTCAAAGCCATACGTTGGCTACATTACTTGTGTGACAAGGAAGGCAAATGGATCCAACACGTCCGCAACGGAGGAGGCGAAAAAACCATCGGATGGTATTCGATAGATGGCTGGGACTTAGAAAACCCTCAGATCGTGTACGAGTTTACGGGTGCTTATTTCACGGATATCGCATCTGTTACCCTCAACGTGACACTAAAAATCAGTTTTTGCAACGGCCCATGGAAGACTTGTACCAGGCCACTTGTCAACGACGCTTGAAGTTAGAACATCAAGGATACCAAGTGGTGGAAATGTGGGAACTCGAGTACTATCACCGTTTGAAACCGATCCCGAGTTTAAGCGCATCGTGGAAAGTTACAAGCTGGTGGACCCACTAAACCCGCGGGACAGTTTGTACGGAGGAAGGACGAATGCCACATGTTTGCTGTACCAAGCCGACGAGAAGAACGGAAATGTTAACAAATACTTGGACGTGTGTTCGTTGCATCCTTACGTGTGCAAATATTCTCACTTTCCCGTATGGTATACACAATTGCTGACGGAACACATCGACCTGGACAACATTCGACAATACGAACGATTGATCAAATGTAAAGTCTTGCCTCCCAGGAACTTGTACCATCCCGTTTTACCTCACCATTGCCAAGGAAAACTGATGTTTCCCTTGTGCCGTACTTGTGCCGAAACGTGCAACCAAGACCAACCTTGTCAGCACACACAGGAAGAACGCGCCTTGACAGGAACGTGGGTCAGCGTGGAATTGTTTAAAGGTCTGGACCTGGCATACCAACTGTTAGAAGTGTAAGAAATTTACTACTTTCCAAAGACGGAACAGTACGACAAGGGCGACGAGACTCAGAAAGGTATTTTCGCAGACTACGTGGATGCCTTTTTGAAACTGAAACAAGAAGCCAGCGGCTATCCCTCCTGGTACCACACTCCTGAGGACCAAAAGAAATTCAAAGAGAAATATTGGGAACAGGAAGGCATCGTTTTAGACCACGTGGAGAAAAACGAAGGAAGGCGATCGTTTGCCAAAGTGATGCTGAATTGCTTGTGGGGCAAAATGGCACAACGACCCTATTTACCCAAGACGGAGTATTTGACAGAACCTTCCCGCTACTTCCAGATAATTCACGACAAAACCAAAGACATGAAACACGTGGACGTCGTTCGTGAGGACTTGGTCTTAGTCAATTACGAAGAAGAACTGGACTTTGTACAGGCCGACGAATTTGGAAATGTCATCATAGAGTGACCACCAACGAACCGTACAAGACTGTACGTTTACCCACACACCAAATCGTCAGTCGGCCCTTGGAAAAAGTCTATCAAATCGTGTACCAGAAGCGAGAACGACTTCCCAGTCACTTCACTTTACCGTACGGTCACACTGATATTGGTCAGCATATAAAAAGGGACAACGTCCAAGACCGATAGTTCATTGTGACTACCAATACCAAGCAAGAAAGATGAATGTTAACAAACAGACACCATTCAAGTTCGATGATTCTCAAGTGGAGTGCGATGCTGTGTCTTGCGATGTCAGGAATGCCGTACGCTGTGACCTCAGTGATTCAGTATCACATCATGGGAATTTTGCTATCACTACTAGTACTACCATACTTACCATGGAAAATGAAGCCGTGCGTGTCAAACCTGACGGACGCGAAAGCGATGCCACTCATTTTTTAACACCTTTTCACTTTACTAGTTTTGATGGTGGATGTCATCATGAAACCATGTGGCTACCACCCTACGGATGTCATCCAACCCTGAGCAAACTCCTGCGGATTGCACTGTAAACTCATCGAAATGAACCTGTGAAAGACGAATATTCGTTCCATGTGCGTTTGCCTGAATACTGCGACTTTGAAAGTCGATTCCAAACCTTCCAAGGAAAATGGCCAAAATATCTGGGAGAACCTGCCACCGAAGAATTAGCCAGAGCCGGATTTATGTACTTGGGCGAAGGGGATAATGTCAAGTGCTTCAGTTGCGGTGTGTCACTTCACCAGTGGGAACAGAAAGATTCCGCTTACTTATAACATGCTCGATGGTCTCCACACTGTCACTACCTACCTTTAGTGGGACCTTAGTCATTCAAGTGGCATACAATGTCGTTTAAGAAACCAGCTTGGCTAGGTGTCAAACGCTGGGCAACACCTAGACAAGTATTTACACCCCATTTAAAAAATAATATTCAAAGATTACCAAACGAATTGCAAGAGAAGATCTACAAGGAAGTTTGGCAGGGACTTGTCAGAGCAAAATCTCAACTGGTGACTGAGGAACTTTTTATGTCGAGAAATTCACAAGAGGAAATTGACAAAAGTCAACAAACAAGTCAGATTTCTCTGGATCAGGTGTGCGTTCTTCCGAATATTCCGCTTTAGACCATTTACATTAGAAGATTTTGATACAAGTCTTGACCGTTACATTGAATGGCTGTGGTCAGATATTACTCATTATATCCGTCACTTTCGCTCAAGGAGAAGTTTCTGAATAAAATAAAGACAATTGGAAGTGACCCTCAACGCGGGTATAAATGCTGATTGACATAGTCATGTATGCTTTACAAGAGAACATTCGTGGTTTGCCTGTGGAGTTGAGAGAACGCATTTAGCGAGAGGTGCTCAAAATACAAGTGAAACGCAAAGAACAATTGCATCCGTTACGTCACCGATGATTGAAGCACTGGTACCTGAATGCTATCAGAGGACTGATTCTGATGAAAGTGTTCCAGTGGTCAGACATTGATCAACTGCCCGTGGGCGAGAAGGATTGGTTTGTTACTGATTGTATGTACTACAAGGTTGACTGCAACGAATTCCAGAGGAAGAGTTAGAGGGTTACCAAAATCTTTTACACAACGTAAACTTTGTTCAAGAGGAAACTTCTGAACGGTGTGTGATGTGCAAGTTAGCGACTAAATATTTTGGATACGTCGACGGAATACGACCACTTCTGTGCAAAAAGTACACTTATTGCCTTCGACAAAGGAGGTATAAAAACGGGCTACCATGCCACGACCATTATCATTCGTGATACAACAGATTCCGAGGAAGGAAATCAATGACAATATTCAGACAGTGGAGGATTGCCATCGCATTTTACGAGAACTGTGTCCATTGAATTGGGGTCGACGTGTGGTGTGTGTCTTAGTGACTTGCTTTCTGGGATTTCGTTTACCAGCCCATTCCTTGTGGACTCTTTACGAACAATACATACCACCCAAAACATGAAAGTAGTCCCTTTAAATGTACACGAGAGACTCATTCTCTTAAAGCTTTCCGCTTTCATTTCGATACTTCTCTAACTCTACGGGATAACAAGATTCGTCAACTTTTAGGTACTGAAGATGTGTACGACGATGAGTGTGTAGCTTGTGACTTACACCCACACTGGAAAGATGTACATGACTGGAAAGATTGGGGCTTCGAGGCTTGGACAAACGAAGTGGCACACTATGCCCAAGATTTGTGATCCTGACTTCAAACGTTCAGTGAGAAAAGTAACTTTTAAACCTGTGTTAGTGACAATGCCAGAAAAAAAAAACCCGTCCCCGAGGAAAACCACTCCCTTCAGGATAGGACCGCCATCGACATCCCCGAAAGGCCATTCAGGGAGGACGCCTGTGTGACTAAGCCAAGGAGTATAGAGACTTTAAGAACATTACACACTGTCCCTAGGATACCACATCTTGGTCACCAAAAATCTTGTACAGAGACTTGTTTATATTCCACTTTGATCGTTTTGATGTGTCTTTTATTCATGTACTTATCCATTTGGCATTTGTGTATGTTTGCCTTTCGTGTTCAGTGTTAATGATTGCAATAAACGTGTCCTGAAAAAAGTATAAAAACTCTTGTCATGTCTGTCTTCGTGTCAAAAGTGATATTCCCTGCACTACTATGGCTACCTCTACTGTCTCTGCTCCCTCTTCCTCCACTTTCAAAGTCATCGACGAACATTTAGATCATGCGAGTTGGGAGGCTTTGTATCTTCGCCATCCCTTTAACATGTTCATTGCCAGACCCAGCGGCTCAGGCAAAACCGAATTTGTCAAACGTTTGATCGAACATAAACATCATTTGATCGATCGTCCACTTCAAAGAATCTTGTGGTGTTACAAAGAGTGGCCATTGGCGTACAGCCTTCTGCGAGAAAGTCAAGGCGATTCCATCGTCTTTGTGGAAGGCATTCCTGGTGACGACGACGGGATCGTGTCTGACCCCAGTCAAACACATCTGGTCATCTTCGAAGACATGTTAGGAGAAGACGAAGAAGAAATTAAACTCTGGTTTACGCGCAAATGTCATCATCTCAATCCCAGTGTCATTTACATTACCCAAAAGTTGTTTCAACAAAGTTAAGCCCATTGCACAATCAGTGCCAATACTCATTACGTGGTCTTGTTTAAAAGCCCTAGAGATAAATCGCAAGTACAAGTGTTAGCCAAACAGTTAGGAACGCCTTGGCTGACCTATGCGTACGACGATGCCACTCAAACTCCACAGACCTATTTACTCGTGGATTTAAAACCCACCCCCACCCCCGATTATTTGCGATTTCGTAACCATCTGTTTCACCACTGGTGCCAAGACGGAGGGCCTGTCGTGTACACGTCCCCCTCGTGGCCTTAACAATAACAACAACAACCAAAAAAGTCTATTAAAACCTCGGTCACTTTGGATCTGTCTAACACAGCGTCGACATGACGTCCCTTCAGTCTCATCTTCCCATCAAATTGATTCATGCCTTGTACGATATCAGTCGCGAAAAAAAAAATCCACAAATACGTGCTCGTGTCTTAGAAGCCAGTCTCAAAGAAGTCTTACGATGGTTTACGGTGACAGCACGTCAACTACTGCAAGGTATCATTCACATTCCACATCAAACCAAACATTTTTTTGACAGAATCAAAGTAGTCTTGACGCAACTGGCCGATCCTCGCGACGACGCTCAAACCAAAAAGCAAATCATTTTGAAACATGGAGGTAGCGGTTCTCTAGGAGGTGTCATCATTCGTTCCCTCTTAAAATGGGATCCCAATGCTCCAAAAGTCCTCCCCAAGAAAAAAGCCACTCCCCGACGTACCCAGAAGAAAAAGAGCAGCGGTGTCAAGACAAGGTCACAGCCTCAGAAAAAGAAAAGTCCCCCAAAAAGACCCCATAAAACAGCTCCTACCCTCAAGAGAGGCACTGCAGCCAGGACGCAACCTTACATTCGCAAACCACGACCTGCCGCAACGAGGACCGCGTCTCCAGTAGCCTCAGGTTCGTCCACTTCTCCGTTGGTGGTGATGGCAGCCAAACCCAATTTGACACATGTTCTTCCTAATTTGATGAAAAATTGGAAACCCGCGTCTCCAAAAACTTCTCCTCCAGCGGTGACACCATCTTTCTCTTTAGCGGCAGTTACAGCTGCTCACAAAGTACCTGCCCACAAAATCAAAGTCCAAGAGAGATCGGGCATGTTACAGAGTTTCCTGGATTTATCCAAGCAAGAACTGTCCCGGTTTAGTCCGTAGAGAATCCCTCAACGTCGAGTGATGCCTGTTATCAAGTTGATACGACGTAAAGACAATCATTGGCGACGCATACCAGTATAAAAATACCTGAGGTAACCGATGGGAAACAGTGCTTTTATGCTCCTGAACGCCCAAAGATGTCCCCTCAAAGAAGTGCACACCATCACCATCGCCGTTCTCCTGTCCAAAAAGGAAAAGGAAAAAGAAAAGAACAGTCACGTCGTCTGATAAAACGCTTAGCCAAACATCGACATCACCCCCTAAAAAGACACTCGTCCAAAGAATAGGAGAAGCCACCAAACGGGAGGATTGTTTAGCAATTTTTGGGGGAAAGTCGTCACATTTCTGACGAAGCGATAGTCCCCGCAAAAAAGATAAAAGGGTGTGTACCAAGTCATCGACGTCAGTGTAGTTTGTGTGTGTGGGTGTGGGTGTGGGTGTGTGTGGGTGGGTGTGTGTGTGTGTGTGTGTGTGTGTCCCGGAACCAACAAAGAAACAAAGATATCACTTCCCAGAAGCCGTTCATCATCTACCCTCAAAGTAAGAAAAGGAAAGGACTGCCTCCTCGTTTAGCCAAACATTGGGACGTGTTGTCCGTCCTCTCCAAAGCTTCTCCACCCATGCGAAAACAACTCAAGTCAAGTCAGTCTGGCTACCCAGCGTTGACTAGTCAACACAAGATGGATTTGTTTAATCAGTTGAAAGACAGTTGGTATTGGGTAGTAGATGCAGCCTACGTGGTGGAAAGGCTTGAAAAGGAATCGATATATCAAGTTACGAAATACTTTGTAACAAGTCAAGTCACCAGCCTCAAAGTAGCCATGGATCTAGTAAAAGGTTTTGATAGAGGAGGAAGTGGAGAAATTAAGAGGCTTCATCCAGCCTAAGTATGTGAGAGTGGAACATTGAAGGACGCCCTTGATAATGTCATTCAAGTGAGGTGTTTTTTAGAAGACCTGGCTAACTTTGCAGGGTGCTCTTTTGTCCAGTGGGGACTAAACCAATTGAAGAAAGCTGAAGACATGATGAGAAAGGTAATGGAAGAAGAGGTGAAGAAGATCAAAGAGACCTGGGCAAAAGAGAGAAAGGAGAAGGAAAACAGAAAGAAAAAAGAGGAGTTTAACAGACTCAATAAAAACTGGATGAAGGTACAGGAAAAATTTAGATCTATGGGACATCCTGACTGGATACCAGACGATGAAAAGAAGAAGAAGAAGATGAAGAAGAGCTGGTGGAAGAACTGGAGAAAATAGAAGAAAAAGAACCCAAAGGCCTTTTTCAAGGCCACTTCATTGCCTCCAAAAGATTTATTCAAAACATTTGCCGTATTTGTGTGTCTTTGTTTGTCTATGTCTATGTCTATGTCTCTGTTGTACTTGTCTCTACCTAGAGTAGCGCATATTCAGATCAGCCATTTGCCACATTGTTGCCAGTACCGTGACGTCACCCTATCTGTTTCATTCCTATTGTCCCTATACAAAACCCAACTTTCCCTTGACACTATAGTGACCCAGGGGGATTTTGTAATGTGTTTTCCCATTGACGCTATAAATTTTGACGCCAAAGTGGCCCGGGGGTGGGTGGGTCTGTAATGTATTTTCCCATTGACGCTAAAGTGGCCCCTATTACTACTATTATGTGTGTGCAAAATAATATATAAACTTTCAGAAGCTTTACGACATACATTGTGTTGTATGATGTTTTGCTTATAGATAGTGTAGTGTGTTATAACTGTAAACTGTTCTGTAGATCTAGATAGTTAACAATAACATATGTGTCTCACCAAATAGCAATTTGTTATAAAGAAATATATTATTATTATCATTATGACTAGTTCAAAATATACTGAACTGATTTTCAATTTAAAAACATACATTTTAAATCTGAAAGAAAAGGAGGGATGTAGTGTTCTAGAAGCAGAGCTATACGGTAATGCAGACTTTCCCACTGTTGAATCAGCATCTTAGAGATCTGTGATAAAGCTGACAGACAGGGTGCTAGGTCTGACAAGCATGTCAGTTATAGTTTGTATGCTATGAAGTAAACATGTGTTTGTAGAAACAAGTCTTTTCCTCTCTCATTACAAAACCCAAAAATTACACCTTGTGCTGAAAAAATCAGCCTGAATTAGCCTAAAGTACACTATTCTTAGCAGCTATAAAAATAAGAAAAGCGAATTTTGCCAGACTAGACAATTCCAGCTTCTGAAATTGCAATGAATGAATTACCATATATATAAAATGTGAAGAAAAAAAACTTAGCTGCTCATTTTTTTTTTTTTTTTTTTTCTTCAGATATATAAAATGTGAAAAAACTTAGCTGCTCCTTCCCCCACCCCTCCCCCAAAGATTTACCTCAGAAGTTCAGGAAGTGATAATGACCAAGTGGAGCTAGCACGTTTTTGAAAGATGCACATCTGGAGTAAGGCCAAGCTTTATACTCTCTAACCCATATTACACACTTCAATCATACACCAAAATAAATGAATTAAGGCTCTTTGTACAATATCTATTAGACACAAGGTTTCTTTTTAAATAGCCAGTATAACCAGTGAGGAAACCCTGGGAAATTCTTTTCCTTTATAATTCTAACCACCCAATGCACAATACGAAACGGTAGAGCGCCACCTTTGGCATTATGGGATTGGGAACTACATGCAAGAGTTACTTACCTCCGAAATTGAAGAGCTTTACAGCGTGCAAAGCTAGGCACCTCCAACAATGAAGATTTGACAAAAGAAGTGCTCCAATAAGAATCCGCAATTTTACGCTTTGCAAAATGACATATGAACGCACCTTGTTGAAAGAATCCTGTTTAGCTTTAATTACTTCCAAGAGATATATTGGACTAACTTCAGTATGTCATGAGACCACGTGTTAGTAACTAATTTGTTGGTCTTAACATACAGATGTAACTTCAGGGTTGGTCGGCGTAGGGATAATATCCAATATTGGATAGTAAATCGCCAGACAGCAGTCTCTTATCTAGCGACTAAGGCTTTCAAGGCCCAATATTTGTAAAGTCACTTTCAAATGAAAAGTGCGTTAATATGTGTTTTTGCAAAGCGTAAAATTACCGATGTTTCTTGGAGCACTTCTGTTGTCAAAACTCAATTTTGGAAGCGTGTTGTTTGTTGCAACGCTCTTCAATTGCGGAAGTAAATCTTGCTTGTATTTCACAATCCCATCATGCCTTAAATAGAAGTGATCTGTTTCCAAAAAACACCTGACCTTGTGAAATTTGTTGTAAAGGTTGTCATTTAAAGGGTTCGTCACAAAGAAAATTAAGACGATCAGTCGCAGAATAGGTAACTCAAAATTTTTCAGATAATACATTGTATATAAGGCAGCAAATCGAACTGACAGTTTGATAACGATGTAACACAATGTTGGCTACGTCGTAGACGTCTTTCATGTCGGAACCTGTTGGCAGTTCTTGCCACGTTTCCAAAGGCCTACTTTACTGTAGTGTTCCTGTCTCGCGACAAGATGTGCATCTTTACTTATTATGCATAGATTTGAAGGTACATAACAATATGATCAGCTAAAGGTATACATAATAAGTAAAATTTAAAGTTTGTGCATGAGGTATTGATGCTATAATTTATATTTTCCATATTAATTTTATATTTAGTATACTGTACTCGTATTTTTTTGAATTAAGAAATAATTGTTACTTAGACTTACCGGTACAGTTGAAGTGCGGAGCCGAGGTGACTCAGTGGTTAGGGTTCTGGACTTGTAACTGAAAGGTTGCGTGTTTGAATCCTACCATAAGACTAGTCCTACAACATCAGACACATCACCCGATATTTATGTTCTGGTGGTGATGGGTCTTACTGCCTAACTAACGATACTGTGTAGCGTGTTTTGATGTTGACTAACTGTTACGAAAGTCAAATTTTCAGGAATATCACACACAACTGGCAACCATTAACAACGCTTTTCTACAAAGTAAAGTTATGTTTTTGTCAGACTTTACTTACCCTGATGTCTTTTCTCTAATTCATTCAAATTATCACAAAGGAAATGGACCTGTTTTCAAGTTTCATTGGCCTACATTTCAGTTTGCTGGAAAGCGATGAAAACCGGGAATGCCGAAATCGGGTTAAGTTGAAATATTATTCTTTAACGAAACGAACAAACATTATGCCCATTGGAACTGTAAACAACATTTCGTTTCGTTCAAGAAACATATCCCCACATGAACCTTCTTGAACATACTTCGGTGTACCTTGACTACTGTCGCATTGCAACAAATTCAAATGTATGTCAACGGAACATGAAAATGCGTCCATTTGCTAGTGTCATATTTTGATTCCACAAGGAGAAAGACAGCACAGTAAGTATATTAATTGCACATAAATTAATGGAAGAGTGTTAATATAGGCTGCCAAATGTGTGAGATATTCCTGAAACTTTTACTACTCGTTCCGATATCAACCGACATCGGAACAGACCATACAAGGCAGTTATTGGGGTAGTAAGACATAGCACTGAAACAAAAACAACATGTGCTATGTCTTAACATTGTAGGACTACCATAAGACCAGCCTGGGTCATCTACTGTGTGTGTCCTTGAACAAGACATTATACTACCTTGTGTTTCTGTGTGGTAAAGTATCACACCCAAACATTGAACTCTATGCTTTGTTTCCTTGAATTAAGAAAGAATTGTGTTGATCAGATTTACTGTACGAATGTACACGAAACACTGCAGAACACAGACCGTAAATAGCTGACATTACCGAAGAAATCGGCTACTTTCAAACTCTTAACACACTTCAGATAGCCAACTGACTTGACCATAAAGTGAAATGAAAATTTGTCCTGAGTGAATAATGGAAAAGTTCATAGCCTGGGTAACAATACTGGACTTTTTCACTCAAGTAATTCGCTCAATATTTATTTAAAAATTTCTGTTTCTATCAGAGGTGAAAGAGTTTAACATTGTATTTTAACAACAGTGACTTGCAAATATCAAATTAAAGGTAATAAGTTGCAGAAATTCATATATTTTGTAGATCGGGTATGCGACAGGCATACAAATAGCTTTATGTAAATTATACACACAGCGGTCAGGTGAATAGTCTTTCTAGTGGCGGTACAAATAGCCTTGGTCTATTTGTATAGTTTATTTTTCTCTCATTTTTCTTGGATATTCTGTTATTTTGTTACTACAGTGGTAGAATTTGAAAGGCTTGTGCATGTATCAAATGAGCTTGGAGAGCAGTGAATGAATGCCGACTAAAACATCGTCAACAGTGCATTTAAAAAGATGTACATTCTCAAGAACCAATAGATAAAAAATTACCACAAGTACAAATATCTTACAAGTATCATGAGTCTGCATCTTACATCTTACAAGTATCATGAGTCTGCATCTTACAAGTATCATGAGTCTTACATCTTACAAGTATCATGAGTCTGCATCTTACATCTTACAAGTATCATGAGTCTGCATCTTACATCTTACAAGTATCATGAGTCTGCAAAAATTGCTGTTGCTGGCAGGCAATTTCATTAGGGTAATGTTCACTCTAAAGGAACAGAGATAATTAAAGTATATTTCATTCATTTAGTTACAATTGTTGACAGCCTTCAGTTTTGTTGATCAATGCACTGAGTGTTATTTCTGATTGTGAAATTTCCACAGTACTTCAACATGAACAGATTTATGAACTTGAAATCTACTAGTAATGCATCTCCAACTTCATTTCTGTTTTCAACTTTGATCAAGAAATCTGGAGATTTTGGCAATGTTCAGAAAAGGAAACTACTCAAATGTCCCCAGATACTCCTTACTATAGATCATGATGATACACACAGACTTCCCTTTACATCATGATGAAATACACAGATTTCCCAATAGATTGTGATGAAATACACAGACTTTCCTATAGATCACATTGAAATACACAGACTTCCATTTACGTCATGATGAAATACACGTGCTTCCCTATAGATCAAAATGAAATACACAGACTTCCCTTTACATCATGATGAAATGCACAAATTTCCATATAGATTGTGATGAAATACACAGGCTTCCCTATAGATCATGATGAAACACACAGGCTGCCCTATAGATCATGATGAAATACACAGACTTCCCTTTACATCGTGATGAAATACACAGACTTTCCTAGAGATCACAGTGAAATACACAGACTTCCCTTTACATCATAATGAAATACACAGATTTCCCTTTACATCATGATGAAATACACACTTTCCTAGAGATCACAGTGAAATACTAAGACTTCCCTTTACATTATAATGAAATACACAGATTTCCCTATAGATCATGATGAAATTCATAGACTTAGATCATGATGTAATAGAGATTGTACATTGACTTGAAGTTCAGTTTTCCCTATAGATATTAATGATAACATAGACTCCCCCGATATATAGATTGTCATGAAGTACAGACTTCTCTTTAGATCATGATGAAATGCACAGACTTCCCTATAGATTATCATGAAATTCAGTTTCCTAATGATTATGATAAAATAAAGACTTCATTGTAGATCATGATGAAATGCACTGACTGTACATTGACCTGAAGGTCACTCTTCCCTTCAGATAATGATAGAGTACACAGACTTCCCGATAGATGAAATAGACTTCCCTGTCAATCATGATGAACACATAGACTTCCCCATAGAACATGATGAATACACAGACTTCCAATAGAACATGATGAAATACACAGACTTCCTTATGGATCATGATGAAATATACAGAATGTACATTGTGTTACAAAGATGAAGACAAATATTCAGAGATCACATGAGGAAATATATATGCTATAATTTTTCAGAATTTCACACCTGAACATGCAGAAGTTGAGAAATTGCTGGAAGTCACATTAGTTGTGAACCGCCCCACCCCCAGCAGAATGTGAATGAGGGTTCAGTGTCATGAACATTATCACAAGTAAAAGGGACTGACCATTTAATTTCTAGGGGAGTGTTGGCGATTGGTTGATCATAATAGCGAGTCAAACAATGTCCCCATCCAGAAGGTGGATTTTATTCCCAATCAGGAAAGTGGATTTTGAGGCAGGGCATATGATGTTTTTAAAGCCACTTGCATTGGGCCTGTGCCTGGTAAAAAAAAAATCTTTGAGCACTGGTCTAATCACAAGGTTCTCAAAAGATGCGTATACAGTCCTACCCGTTTATGTTGACATCCTCGGGCCCGAGGAAATATTGTCGACATAGGCGGATGTCGAGATAAGTGTTGGGGGGGGGGTCTGAAAAAAGATACAAGTTAAATTCGTCAGTATGGGGTGACCTGTCGTCAGTGGGTAGCATTTACACTTTGAGAAAACAAACAATGCAAATTTTGATTACATGAAGACAAAACCAGTGTGAAATACACTTGTATATTGACAAATTACAATTTGGTTACCTTTGTGTAATAAAATCCACAATAAAATATTGCATCAGTCACATCCTGATATGAAAAACATTCACTACGATTTTCAATGTCGGCATAAGCACATGGTTGCATAGTTGTTATTTACATGCTTCGAGTACATGTACTTAAATTGGCCAAGATTTTGGTCAGTCTGTTCCCATCTTATTGAGGCTACCAAGGGGATGGGGCTATTCACAGGGAAATGAAAACCTGTCGACAAGTTGGTTTAAACAATACGTGTATTTAGTTACAGAAATCATCGTGAAAAGTACATAAAAGCGAACAAGAGATATGCGGCTGATATGATTAATGAAGGCATAATATTGACACATGCTAATGAGGTATTAAAAGAAAATGATTCTTACAATACAATATTTTAACAATGTCAGCTCAAGTGGTATACATTTAAAATTTTTCACAGACATCTTTGCGAGATGCCCCACCCTCAACTTCCTTAACAGCCAGATATTTAGTTTCCAGAGACTGTAAATTAAATCTGTGTTTTACACTGCCATTGGTAGCCATCGTAAATATAAATAAAGTTAAAAAGGAAATTTCACAGCACAATAAACTTGTTTTAATCACCGATCACTTTGGAAAATGCAAGAACCGATCAGATTTCATTGCTTTTATTTAAGTCGCCGCAAGAGGCCAACTTTATAGGACCAAACAAAAGCCTGTTTTTTTATCCGACCGTGACATTAAAGCCTGGCGGCAAGATCAACCAATTGCACAGGTCGGAACTGGCCGCTTGCTGACGTAAACAATTAGGCGGGAAAATTAAAGCCTGGTGGCAAGATCAACTAATTGTTGAACAAAGTTTGGGTCGGAACTGGCAGCTGGTCGGCATAAATGATTATAAAACAGGATTTGTTCAAGCTGGGACCAAGGGGTTCTGTCGACATGTACGTTTATTTTTTTATCTTGACATCGACATAAGCATGACAATTTTGGTAGTAATAATAGACCAAGGGACCGGGACTTTGCGTTTTTGTCAAAATATGCGGCTTGTCGACATAAGTGATGTCGATATAAGTGGGTAGGACTGTACTTGGGTTTTGCCGCATGGAATTGAACCATTTCTAACACACTGAAATTCCAGACTTTGAGAATGACTCACATTTTTGTGGGGCCAGAGAATCAATCTTGATTACCCATGATTTGCATGTGACATAACAAATTACTGTTTACTGACTAGTTTATACCTTATCAGCCAGACAGCTCCAGTGGCCTAGTGGTTAGAGCATCTGCCTCGGCTGTGGGAGGTCGCGGGTTCGAAATCACACAGAGTCATTCCAAAGACTTATAAAATGGTACTTGTGGTATTTATTTATTTATTTTCGTTTGATTCGGGTGATTGGTGGGTTAACTGCAGAAATATTGTAATTTATTTTGTAAAAATTGCACAAATTGGTTAAATTTTGGTATGGTAATGTTTTGACTCTAGTTCATTTTGACTTGGGTATGTTTTGGCTAAGGAAGGTATGTTTTGACTTTTTTTTTTTTTGTTTGAATGATATTTATGTAAGCAAACATTTTCCAGTGTGGTTGATAATAATCCATAACAATACAATCTATATGGAGATGCAGTAGAAAGCTGAAAACTTGTTGAACACTCTCTCCCAGTACGTTTTGACTTGGGTACGTTGACTGTAACTCCACTAAGAATGTATTTGTCGCAGCTCAGAAAAAGATGACAAATAATAAAACTACAACAGAATTATAGCCTGGTGGGTATTTTTTTATTTATTTTTGAAAAAAAAATTTTAAAAAAATTGTTCCAATTTGTATGGTATAGCGAGATTAATGGGACGTCGCTGCGGACTAAAACACTGTTTTGTCTTTGTACCATAATATAAACCATTTATAAGTAAAGCCTACTCTTCCACCTTCTAAACTAGTAATAACCATAGAACTGCTACTATTACTACTACCACTAATAATAATAATAATAATAATAATAATAATTATTATTATTATTATTATTATTATTATTATTTTAAAAAATTCGTTATGTTTGTGCGTTCTATCCCCTCATTACAGAAATTTGTCGCAACCAGTCTAGTTTGTACCGGAAATACCAGTGCCATTTTGTCCGGATGAGTAATTGGAATGTGATGGCTCATACGTGTACACATCGAATTGTTAAATGATTATCTTACTATTGCTATTCAGAGAATTTAAAGCCATTTGTGGGATGTTTTATCAGGGTTTTACACGTAATGAAGGGATCGGAGGTGGTAGTGGCTTTAGGCCTTCTCCTAAAATCGGCTGACCTTGGGAAGGTGAGATGACATGGTCGACCAAAACATGATTTCATTTCTGGCAGAAACACTCGAATAGCTTTGTTTTTGTTTTATTTTAATAATTTATATTGCTTAATTATCATTGCTTTGTTCACGATGTTTTTAGAGGAATATTTAAGTTGACACAAGGTTTAGTACATGGGGAAAATGCGGAAAAATAAGCTTTCTTCCAGTGCTACCCCCTCCCCATTATAACTGGCTAATAAATACAAAACTTGAGTAAAGATCTCTTTTCGAAACTTTATTCTCAAGATGAGCTTGGTTTGGAGGATAAGTGAGAGTAGTCAGCAACCTTTCCACAGCAAATCTGAAATATGAACTTGCTGGCTGGGCGTGGTTGTTTTTTCATTGCCACATTTTGATGATGCTGAGACGACGTTCTCCATTTTTGCAAGATATAGTAATTCAAGGGGAAATCTGAACCAGAAAACTACTTTTTTAACTTAATAATCACAATGTCATCATTGATCACTAGTCAGTGCAAGGAAGGAATTTTGTGAAGGAACTTAAAATGCTTGTAGCATTTATGAAATGAAAGATCTTTGCAGTGAACTTTCATACACTGGCTCATAATAATAATAACGGCTGTTTCAGAAATAAACATCAGTGATAATCATTCTGTTGCGCAGATGCAAAAGAAGTAACAATTCTGGGAGGGAGAATAAATCTCCTAAATTTGTAAGAAAATTTATTCACGAGTTTGCTCCACAAATAAGGTACAAGCCCAACTTGGAGCTTTTGACTTGTTCTTGTTGTTGGGTTAAGATAATCTATACATGTGTAAATGGTGGAGGAAGAACCTTGGAAAATCCCAGGAAGAACCACTGACCCACGAGAAGCTACTGGCAAGCTTTCTCATGTACCCACATAAGCCGAGCCTGAGACTTGAACACAGACAGGGGTGAGATGGCAGTTATCGTGAACTGTGAGTGCTTTAGACCACTCAGCCACTTGGGGCCCCCTTATGACTTGTAAACAGAGATCTCTTTAGGTTTAAGTTTTGACTCTTTAAGATTTTCATTTTTACTCCTGAGACTCGGATATCATGATTGAATTGACTCTTCAGTTTTGAAATCTGTTGAGAACCCTATAATCACGGAATATGTACGTATCACACTTTTCTGTAAAATACATGTAGAGGGCAACCTGGTGGTATATAATTTTATGATATATTGAGTTGCTGCTGTTTAAAAATTGACCTGTTAAATGTTTTCATAATGTCTGCTACAGAGAGTTGTGTTGATACCTATTTCATATGTAGCATGCTGATCCATTGTTTAATTCTGTCACTGTCAGTTTATGTGGTTATACAGTAAAACCTGTTATGAGAGACCACCCCTTTTGCCAACAAAAAATGGTCTCTCAAGACAGGTGGTCTCCCATAGCAGGTTTGTACAAAATGACCAGTTTCTGAGGTCCAGTTTCAGAATAATTTAAAGAAAAATAACCACAATCACTGTACATATATTCTATTTGTTAATAGTTCTTTCTAAAATAATGTATGCATTCATCAAAAACAAAATTATATATCATTAAACATGAAATCACATTTACATTTGAAGAAATACATATATTAGCATATAAAATCGTTTCAGATTTACTCCTTTTACTTTATAACAACCTAACTTGGTTTTACCAATGTATAAACTGCTTTTTTTTGCAAGTGGTCTGCTGTTTTTCACTTCATTCTGTTACAGTAATTATTTTGTCCAGCCTTAAAATTTCTCTCTTTTTAGTTGGAGGTTTGTCCATTGTTATTAAGGTTCTAGGTGTTAACATTATTAGTGCTCAGTTGTAATGTCAGCGTTTCCCTTTACCCATATTTATGCTTCAGGGACCCCCAAATTCTGTATTTGACCTCCAGTTTTGATGTCAAAGTTCATTTTTTACTCAGTCTGACTAGGTGTTCCAAGCTGCCCTAGCTGACCAGGTCAATGGGCTGCCAGCAGGGCAAAAGTCAAATTTTTCCACATTTTGAACAACAAATTTTATGCCATCATTATTCATAAAATCAATAAAAATATGCATTTGTCACAAGAACTGATTAAATTCTATTATTTTATGCATAAATCTTTGAGTTTTTCTTTTATTTTCATATTTAAAAATATGTTTGAGGTATGTAAAGGGCATAATTTGTGCAGCATACATGTTTATTGTAAGGTTTGGGATTATGCGTGGTAATTCCCATGTTACTATATTTAGCACCATTCAGGGGTCAAGCTAGACTTAAATTTTAGGGAGAAGTGACTTTTGGTCAGAACAGGGAGAAGTGGGAGCTAAACAGGGAGAAGTGGAAGCTAAACAGGGAGGAGTGAGACCAATGCAAGAAACACAAATATATATATATATATATATATATATATATATATATATATATATATATATAGATAGATAGATAGCTGCATTATCTTATTTTAATTATGTGCTCTATTTCTCAGTATGCTTTTAACAGTTTTAAGCAATGCCTTATTTTCAAGTTGAAAAATATGTGTTATATGTTTATTATCAACACATTTTGTATGTGTATAAAAATTATTATATTAATACCATTCTATTCATACTTGAGGTAATGTGTGTGTTTGGATTGAGGTAAATGCAGTGTATTTTGGCCATGTGACTTAAAAGGTACAGCAAAAGCTATACATTGTAATTAATTTTAACTGATAGCAGTAAGAAGATTAGAGTCTTGTAATTGCAAGTTGGTAAAAATGCTTAATAAACTACTACTTAATTATTTTATTTTCTACAAGTTTTGTGTAAAATTGCAGTCAAAAAGATTTCTGGCATTCTTTGAAAGAACCCCTAATACATGTACATAGGAATAAATGTACAAATGACTTCAAACCATACTCTTCGTCCTGATTTAATTGTTCCCGATAAAACATTACTGTAACTATTCATAGACAACACACTGAACCACTATATAACTAAACTGGACCCTTTTTTTCCCCCAACCGAAACATCCAAGAACACGTATTGCACCATGCGAGTGCATCTATTTTTAGAAGGCGGACTTTTCTTAATATAACTACTAACTTTCTTGCTTCGTTACAAAAAATTAATTAATAGGACTGCATATTTATGGTTGTATTATATGTCTACCTACTGGTAATAATGATATGCATTGGTTAAATAGTATTTGCTTCACTACTATATATATTTTTCGCATTTTCACGAAAATTAATTACGGTATGACAGAAAGCAACCTTGACCTTGCAGCATTGTTTCGAATTCCGCAACAGATTGGCACATGTTTCTGACCTACATTATTAAATATTTACGCTAAATCTCCTATCACATAATGTTTAAATTTTGTTTTCATTATATTATATATTTTCCTGAATCTATTTGCACAATTATTTACGAATACAGACAGTTTAATGAAGTGTTGTATCCTATACACAGCGATGTCCGCCATTACAAGTTCATTTACGGTTTCAAACTCATTTTATAAAGAAAATACCTAAATACGGCCGTTAAAATCCCCATTTATAAAAATAGAAATAAATTAGAAAACGCCCTTCACCGATCATATTTTTTAAAGCCAGTTATTATTTGCATATTGAATGTTGAAATTTTGAAACAGAATTTGGTATGTTTTCATCATAGTACAGTAGGCCCAACTTCATGAAATCGAGCAGTGATATCTTGCTTCGGAAAGGGTTGATGGTCAGTTGGCTATTAAAACTTGGATGTGAATGTGCAAGAATTTCGTTGTCTCCGTAAGCTGATTGGTATCAACACCTCGTAAATACATTTCGCCTTGGGTTACAACCGTGCCAGAACTTACTGGCTACAGCGAGGGGGCATCTCAAAAGTTAAAATCTACAGCCATTTTACATCTTGAAAATCAGAGGGCGAAGTCGTTTTCGCTTTCCTAACAGAAGAAGGCGAAGTTTACAGTTCTCAGGCGACTTTTTCGCCCACTTCACCTGGTAGCGTGACCCCTACCATTGTAAAACAGAGAGAATGACCTACATTTTGATATCTTTACTGTATAAATCGGTTTGTTTTTTGCTTCAAATTTTACAAAATGAAAACTTCAGAATGAAAATTTTTCAGGTAAATCTCAGTTTTAAAATACAAATTTGATATCATTTTAAAGCGTGTTCATTATACTTTATTTCTGTCTAAACAGCGGAATTTTCCGTGACGTAACGCGAGATCACCGCGCTTTTTAAAGTATGCTGGGAATAAGCCATATGCAATGGCTGGCCTAACACTTATGTCACCTGACTCAATGTAAATCCAAGATGTATTATGGCCTCCAGTATTCCATCCATGGATATTTATCGCTAGTTTGTAAGTAAAATGATTCGTTTGTAATGTTTTTTATTTATTTTTGTTTTTATATCTGTATTTTGAGTACTTGAAGTCATTAATTGGAGGTCCTATTCTACGGTTCAAGGAAAACCTTTCAAGTCTGATTTCCTCAGCTGTCATTATTACACATGAAATACATATGAAAAAATGGCCTTGGATGAAGCTTGGCATGTTATTTTACGTATTTAAAGTAAATTTGTTTACATAAATTTTTTTTTCTTCTATGTGACCAAGCAAGTAATAATAGATTGGATAGCGATAAAATTGTAACATTTGACCTTTCTGTTTGTAAGCATGATTCACTAAAAGGAAAATGGGCTCTGTACCCTTCTTTATTTCTTTTCACTTTGTTCTCCAATTTTTATATTATCTACATGGCATTTTTAATTTTTCCAGTCTGTAACAACTCGGTAGATTTTCAGGTCAGCATCATTAAATGTAGCTAAAAGTATCTAATTCGTTTTAAATACTTCGTGTGAATTGAATTAATTTGGCCTCATTTAGGAAATCAAAGAACAAGCAGTGCTCAACCACAAAACATGACCATTTTTAAAAACAAAAAACTATTTTGGGCTGAACAAATAATCTACACGAATTTATTTAAATTCTTTTACTTCGTAATATGTTTCTTTCACTTTGTTGCATTCATCAGTTCAGGTGCATTCTAACCTTTCACATTTCAGGTTTTTGAATGGATTAAGAAACTCTCTCCTGAGACATCCTATCTTCATACTGCTTCACATGGGTAGCTGTGTATTACGATGACCAATATTACATTGGACAAGTGTTGGAAGTATAGTACTGATCTGGCACACGTACAGTTTTTATGCCAGATGAAAACCAAAACTGATCGTTTCAAACGGCCAGCCAGTGATGACATTTCCGAGGTTGGGTCGTGTTTTGTGTTTGATTGGAACTTTAATGTATAACTAGTTTCAAGCGATGGCCGAACTTGGAAAGTTGAAAATGTTGGACACATTGACCAGCAATACAGCAGAATAATATTCTCAAGCTAAAACTTTGTTAAAGCTGTTACTTTTCTGATTATTTTAAACAAAGCAGTCCATTATGACATTTACAATTGTATGTGTTGTTTGAAGTGTACATCATCTTCAAAACATTAGTCGTAGTGAAAGATTTTGATACTTTGTCAACGGTTCTTACTTTGTAACCTACCTTTGCTTTATCATAATTATATTTGCTTTATAGTATGTATGCATTAAGGCTGTAATATGCTCCTTTGTGGTGCAAAAACTATCAAAATCAGCTACTAATTGATGAAGTTGTAAACTTGTGAAAATTGTTGTTTTTGCCGTTTTTGTCTATTTTCAGATATTGCTTCTGCTTTAAAACCTACTTTCACACTGATGTTCACACTCTTTGTATGTTGCATGGATTCTTCATATAATACCCTGCATTTTGGTATAATAATTAACAAAATATGTTAATAAATAAAAAAGTTGTGACCTTTTGAAAATTGTTGTTTTTGCATTTTTTTTCTGACAGTCAAATTTTTGCCTTTTTTCCCAATTTCTGTCATTTGGTATGGGAAAAGGTTCATACCCATACGCCCAGAAAAAATTGGGCTTTATTTTCAGAAGGTTTTCTCACAGGAACATACTTTAATTTGCATTTAAATGTCAGTCTTGTTATAGCAAGGTTGTAAAGTCATGGAAAAGCTTTTTTTTGGCTTTTCCAGCAAGGCCGTCCTCTGTAGTTTTCCTGTTTTAGAGTGAACCTAATAAAAAGGATTTTTTCTGTATGATTGTAGTGCTTGCATTTCTTGAATAACGAGGAACTAGTCTAGCTTTGCAGTAAATGCCACTGTTGTATAGCTTCAAATTTTTTTACTCGTCTTAAGTTGATGGTAATTGCATTTTAAGTGGGGATCGCAAATTTCCCAAGTCCCTCGAAAATTTGAAAGGTCATATCTTGAAAAGTATTTGACCGATTTACATGATTTTTTCATCATTTTATTTTCATATTAAGGTCTTAAGGATGGTAACAACAGCTCAGTGCTTTTAACTTTATTTGCTGATATCCTAAAAGTGCTTGGAATACCTAGCCTGATCCCCAGTTCTGACACCAAGGGGAATTTTGACTCCCAGTCTTGCATCCCTAGGGGATACACTGAATATTAAACATAAAAATGGTTTTGACTGGGCTTTGGGAAAATGTGAAAAATCTATACATGTGCATTGCATATCTAACAGTTAATGAAATAAAAAGAAACAATTATCTCATCTAGAAACAGAACCATTTACTCAAGAGACAAAGTGAATGGTTTCATTCAAAGAAGACATACAGGGATTAACTCTATAAACAAAGTGTGTAACCCGGTCACACCAACTTGAATAGATGACGGCTTTGATTGGGATCTAATCACTTAATATCAGGAAAAAAACAACAAACATCAGAAGTCTTGAACACTATCAATCAAATCTCACAAACAAATCTCACTGGTTTAACAGATAGTGACCTTATTCCCCCCACCCCACCCCCAGGCAGTATGGATTAACTCTAAAGACGAACAATATACTCGACCACTATGTCAATTTCGGCACTACAGTGGCAATTTGTGACATATACATTAGCGTGGTTTACGGATTGTAGCATCTATCACCGGTAGCCACAATCAGATTTCTTATTTTTTATTATTATTATTATTATTATTCTCTTTATGTTTGTTTTTCGTCAGAACAATTGTTACTGATTAAGCGGTTGTTGTAACAATTGATTACATATAGGTCAGCGGTTCTCGTGATGCAGTCATTCATAGGGATGCTGGGTCTTACTCATATATATGATCTTCGATAAGGCCGGGAAGCATCCTAAGTGCAGGAATAATTAGTCTGATTCCCTGCTTCGTATGCTCCCTGCATTGCTCTCCCCTATACGAATAGCAGAGAATGACCACAAGGAGCATACGATAGGGAACCAGACTAAGGAATAATCTGCATGTCCTTTAGTCTGATTTACAACAGAAACTATAAAATCATATAAGCATACTGCCAAATTTTAAGTATCGGTAACCAGCCTATTTTTTTTTTTTATTTGTATAATGGTATGAGTGGTTGTTGTCACAAGGATTAAATAAAGGTAGGTGGACTACCATATTTATGGCATGTTTTCGGACGGCAACAAATAATTTTTTTGTTGTCCGAAGATATATTAAATTCTTTCATTAGGTGTCTGAAAACAAAGAGGGGAAGATAAATTTGTGGCCCCCCCCCCCAGTCCGTAACGAAGTTACCGTTAGGTCACATGATGACGTGCTGCCATGAAGTAAAACAAGTATTTTGTCCAAGACCACGGAAAAGATGATGAATGAAAAACAGGCATTACCTGCCTATTTTGTCTATTTAATACATGTCCATCCACCAGAAAACGCAGCCATACATGTATTAGAACCATGGTTGTGTGCGTATTTTCCAAAAGAACCGCCATATTAGTAATCTTGCAATCCAGTTTAACCCTCTGCTAATCAGTGACAATTAAAATCTACCTTACAAACGCACACAAGCTTTATTTCTGTGTAATTAAGATATTAATACAAACTAAATAAAAAGATTTTGGAATTATAATTCTGAAGATATTTATGACCAAAACATTTTAGTATCGAAAGTTGAAATACCGGTACATGTATAATGGCTAATCTTAGAGCACCAAGGGTGAGAGGCTCCATATGGGGTGAGTGTTGTACGCACACCTAGGAAGGGTGAAAATAACAAGCAAGTTACAATATACGAGTCGGCGTGATTAATATGTGGATATTTTTTTTGAATAAAGGTGATCTGTTTGTTGTGGTTCTTTTTTTTTTTCCACCTAGCCGAGGGTAGCTTCAAAATGAGCAGAGCTTGCCGACTCAAAATAATTGACTGCTCAGAGATTGTTTTGATGCATGTCGGAGATTTCAAGGTGTCTAGGTGATAATTGTTAATAACTTGTGGGATCTCTTTGACAGGTGTGTTCGGAGATTAAAGGCAGCCATCTGGATTTTGTTAAAAGAGCACATGATGTACCGAACATGTAGCACCCACAATCAATATTTATCATCTGCAGAGAGGTTTATTACCTGTAGAACAATAACTATGTTTAAACCGTGGTACATAATGGCTTAGGGATAAGGGGTTTGTTTTGTTGCACGATGCCAGTGAATTTACTAATCCATACTGACTTGATGATGTTTTGTTTAATGATATAAAGCAGGGGTCATGGTTTCTAATCAAAGCCATAACTGTCACACCTGCTTGAAGTGGTTTCATGTGTAATCATGTCTACATTGACAACCGATAATATTGGCGACCAAATGAAGCGAACTTTGTATCAGTTAATTAACGGCAAACGCTGTGAATTTTACTGTAACATGACGCAGCAGATCTTCTTAGAGTGTGTCCGAAAACATAAGATGTAGAAAAAATTATAGCAGAGCAACATCCGAAAATTATAAGGCATTTAAATATTATCTTTGCCCCCCAAAAATGGTGTCCAAAAAAAAAATGTCCGAAATCATGCCATAAATACGGTATATCCTCTGTTTTGCGATGCAGTCAATCATAACAGTGTCGAAATAAATATTTTGCCAAGACATCGTGTTTGCTGGTCACGTTCAGCAGATGGTCGCTCACAACAGAGCATTTCTATAATAAAATCAATCCGTGCATTGTGATCATGGTCAGAAATGACAGGTGGCCGCTCATAGCAGAGGTTGCTCATAACAGTTGTTACTGTATTGAAGTAGATTTTGGACAGAATTCTTTGTCTTTTAAGGCTCTTTCTTCTGTTTTCGATGGTCTTACTTTTAAATTTTTTATTATTTGCAGTTGTTGTGGTATCATTTATGTTTGTCCCATCTAAGATCTGATTGTATTCTTATGCAGAAATAGTTAGTGAAGACTAGTTTCATAAGCGGTTTCTTATGGAGAAAATATGTTTGCTTAGATGGAGTTTTCTTTTGGGTAACACTTAAATGGCATAAGCCAGTAAATTTACCACCTGAATGTGGCATTAAAGTATATCATTTTTTGCTAATATTGTAACAAGATTGTATTTTGTGATAATGTGGTTATCAGCAAACACTGAAGTCATGTATGCAGAGGATTGGGCCAAAGGCTATGCCTTGATAGACGCAAGATACAAAGCTGATGGAATCAGACTGTTGTCCTTCTTGAACAAACCTATATATTGCCATGTAGAAAATCTTAAATCTGTGATGTTACTTGAGGTTTTGTGCCATAAATATATAATTTATATACAAGTCATTTGTGAGGTACATTGTCTTGTACTTCAGTAAAATACATCATTATGTCTGTATGGATGTTGGACTTATTGTTTTGGGGAAATTCTTGTATAAAATTTTACATTTATATATTCAGATATATGTATATATCTATATTGTCATTGAGAGTGATTCATTATAGAGCCGTCTATTATGTGTATCATCAGTTTGCAGTGATACATTGTAGGGAGATAGGCCTCTAGTTACTAGGCTTGTACCTTTTTATCTTTCTTGAACACAGGGCCCATGTTTACTTTCCACCCATTTTGTTTATACATGTGTATTTGTTTGATGGGGGGGGACAGACTTGTGTTTTTTAGGTCTTTGAGTATTCTTTCGTGCATTTTATCCAAATACATTGCTATGTGGGGAATCATGGCATCAGAGAATGCAGGGCTCATGAATAAATTTCCCAAGCATTCTGGGATGAGTGAGTTGCATGAGTTATTTCCCCATGTCTTCATCATAATCGACAGAGTTCACTACACCACATATGCTTTTGCTAAAGAACCACAGGTACCTTATGAAAGCTTTATAATAAAATGGGTCAGAACTAGGAAAATAAATGTTCTTAAATAAAAATTGCACCATCTGATATATCACATCCAGATTTAAAATTTTACAGCTAGTCCTCCTAGATGTAAAGTCATATCAGCATTGGGTTTTCACCAAGCTAGTTGGCACTGAATGAATATTGAGCCAATCTGATGTATGGCCATCTTGGCAGCCATCTTGAAATCGTTATTGTTTCTGTAGTATGATTAGGGCTTGTTAGTCCAGATTGGTGCCGAGTTGAGTTTTTAGTGGCAGTTTACCGGTACCTTTGTTTGCCTTATAGTATAATTGGAGATGAGGTATAGGTTGGCCTGGACTGTTAGAGTTGATACTGAGTGTTGTCGAAGAGTTTGATAACTTTATCTGTGATATACAAGATGGATTTAGGTTAGAACTGTTGGTATTGTTACAAAGTGGAATGAAAGAGTTTGATAACTTTATCTGTGATATATATGGTCGCTTCAGGTTAGGACTATTGGAATTGTTACAAAGTGGGTTCAGAGAGTTTGATAGTTTTAAAATTTGGAGTCCAGGACTCCCAATTTGGTAAAAATGGGAGTTCTACTAGCAGAAGTTGCAGTCCTCTCCCAGAAAATACATCAATCCTTGCAGAATAGAAGACCTGTTGCCATTGAGCTTAATTTCCACATTATTTATACCACTGACATATAGCTCTTGTTTGCCCATCAGAGAGACTGAATTTTGTCAATCCAAGAAAAGGTCTTATTCCAAACACTGAGCCAGGCATCACACACTTTCTTACACTTGGCTACTGTCCCATCTGAACTATCAGTTCTAGCAACTTTAACACTATTCTGAATCTTACTCTTTATCAATTTGCCATTTAACAACAAAATACTTATCCAAATTTGCAAGCGGTATTTTGTATACGTCTCAACATGTCTTGATTTCAAGTTCACATGCACTACTTATTCAGTTCCTCTTGGAAATGAACACAAAAATGAAAGTAAAAGTTGTACATTTGATGTACTCTTATAATGACCACATGTACTTCTATGTGTCTGTCAGCCTATGAATTCAGTCATTGTAAATGTCAGCATATCTTTCCACCACTCAGCACCTAGTCAAAGTCTTTGAACTTGCTGCACAGCTGTTGTGTCATCTTCGTTTGATTTACTCTTATAATGACAATTTCACATCTGGGGGTCTTTCAACCACTGAATTCTGCCATTGTAAATATAAGCACAGCTAAAATGACTAGCACATTTTCGCACTCAGCAGGTGGTTGAAGCAGGACTGGCAAGCCTTTGAATTTGCCACCCAGCTATTGCGTGCATACAGAGTACTCCTGCAAAAGTGATCTTCTGCATGCCACATAAAAAATTTGCATCCAAATACGCATGATTGAGCTTTCCAAAACCTCTGGCTATGTATTACACAGCAGAAGTGTAGTGTTTTAGCCCTAATCGAAACAAACTATGAACTTCACAATATTTATGGTGTGTACAACTGACAGGCACAGATGATTCACAAAACACAAGTTCCATACATTGTATTCTCTTTGTCTCATATATACCATTTCTGTTTCTCTTGTATATGCCATATATCTTTTCCCTTAATTTCTGCCATGATTTCTTCAGATTTTGGTAGAGGACAGTATCGCTGAATGACCTAAGTTATAAAACAGTTGTCTTCTCTTCTATTGTGATAGTTGAATGTTTCATTGTTTTTCACAGTTTAGGGTTCGAACCCTGACCAAGTCGCACCAAAGACTTATAAAAATGGTACTAACAGCTGCCTCGCTTGGCACTCAGCATTAAGAGGTTAGTGTTAGGACTGATCAGCCTGGCGTCAGGATAATGTGACTGGGTGGGATATCATGCTACATGTCTGCAGCATGATGCCCCATTACTAAACATCGCTATAAACCACCGCATTGCAGACATTGTAGTGATACGACTGAACAATTTTAAAGCTACATTAAAAATCTAAATCACACACACGGTCTTCACAATCTTCTATCTGAAACACCACATACAACCATATACACCATGCATAAATGTTTTATCAAGATTTGTAGAGGAAACCTTGAAATTACATTCTTAATCTGAACCTGAATATATTAAAATTAACAAGACAAAGTTAGTAATAAATAAATTTTAGACTTAGTTCATGCATTCAGTTATGCCAAATCATGTGTATGAATGCTAGTTTAGGAACTTATTTTTACAGAATCACACAAAACTGCAGTTGTATCTATCATTGATAAATAGCTACAAGCATTAGATATAAAAAAAGAAACAGTTGGCACTATTATGGTAGATTTTTGTAAAATGGAAAATCTGTTAATGTAATGAACACAACTGGTTTACTTCTCACTTAACTCATAGAAAGTATCTTTAAACGGTCATTTTTCTTAAAGTTAATATATTATTGTGGAGTACCACAGGGCTCTATCCTTGGACCTCTGTTATTCATTCTGTTTATTAACAACTTGCCCCATAAGACAGGAAATTCCATTTCGTCCAATGACCTCTGTTTAGACAACACTACACCAAGGTAAAACCAAAATCTGAACTTTAAAATAACATGCAATATGCTTATAACCGGCTTGAAGTATGGTGCAGGGAGAATAGTATGTTTATAAAATTTAAAAAATGCTACTAATTAAAACAAAGCAAATAAAAGCAAGCTAGAAGAGACAAATTTGAAGTTTTGTTTGGCAGCATTACTCACAATAAGTTGACCCCCAGGTTGACGCCAGTTGGATTTTTGACTATCAATCTTATACCTCTGGGGGAAACACTGAAACCTATTGATGTATTTGTAGATAAAAATCTTAATTCTGGTCTGTTCACATTAAACATATTTCAAAAAGGGCTGACATTTTTTTCAATCCATTTACAGGAATGATGAAAACAGCTGCCTGACAGCTCCATGTACTACAGCAGAACTTTTAGTCAGAGGAGGTGATTGGTCATGAAAAGTTCTTTCCTTGCTTTTGGGATTGGAGAATTTTCTTTCTTCTGTCTCATTTTGCTGCAGCTTTGTTGGATGCAAGATTTAGTCCAATCCAAAATGACGTCTATATCTGAGCTTTCCATCAGTATCAGTGAATTTGCATTTGATCTTTACCAGGTAACCAGCTCAAGTTCTCCATATGGCAACAATTTTTTGTCACCTTTCAGCATCTCCACTGTTATGTCTATGATATATCTGGGTTCACAGGGAAAAACTGCAACACAGATGTCCAAAACTCTGAAGATTCAAAATGTATCTGACACAATTCACCAAAAATTTGAAGAATATATCAAGAGGATTAGTGCTGAAAATGCCAACTTCACGCTGACTACAGCTAATAGGTTGTACCCAAGTAGAGAGAAGGAAATACTAGACAGGTATGTTATGACATGTTTCAAACACTACAGGGCAGATGTGGTGCTAGCCGACTATGTCAACAAACCTACAGATGTTGAAACTGTAATAAATTCCTGGGTACAAATGGAAACAAAAGGAAAAATAAAAAACCTTATACCACCAGGCTCTTTAAATCCTCTCACAGTGCTTGTTCTTGTCAATGCAATTTATTTCAAGGGACACTGGGCAAAGAAATTTCAGCCTAAAAATACTGTAGTAAACCCATTTTACAAAATTGGTGGAGATCCAGTCAAAGTTTATATGATGAAATCACAGATGAAGGGAGCAAGGTATGGAGAGGATGAAGGTTTAGATTGTAAAGTCTTGCAGCTTCCATACAAGGGAGAAGATCTATACATGCTCGTGCTGCTTCCAAATAAAAAGGATGGGTTACCTGCCCTTGAATCAAAGCTGTCAGTGACGACACTGAAACAATTACAGAATCACATGTCACCCAGCTTAGTGGAAGTGTCTCTGCCAAAATTCAAGATTGAAGCAAGTTTTGAGTTGAGCGAAGCACTGAGCAAGCTTGGTATGCCAGATGTTTTTGACGAGAGTAAAGCAGACTTTAGTGGAATGAGAAAACAAAAAGATATATACTTGTCAAAAGTCTTTCACAAAGCCTTTGTTGAGGTGAATGAGGAAGGTACGGAGGCAGCAGCAGCCACAGCTGGCATCATGATGACAAAGTCAATACCAGTGATATATTCATTTGATGCTGATCATCCATTCCTATTCTTAATAATGGACAAAAGGTCAGGGGTCATTTTATTTCTAGGAAGACTTGCAGTACCAACTGCAGTAGAGGCCAGACAGAGCTATGATGAACTTTGAAGTCCTCGTAACTGAATTGATAAGGGAGAAAATGATGTGGTAACAAGTTATATTTTGTTGTATCGTCAGACCCAACTTTTGTGTTTGAATTCAGTATTTTTAAACTCAGTGCACAATTCAAAGTATGTATGGACAGTATTCTAAGACATTTGAGTACCAACTAAGTATTTAGTTGCAAATTTATTTATAGCCACTTTTTTTTCTTAATTATGACATGAATTGTTTTTTGTTGGTTCAGATTTTCTGTACAGTCCTGATCTGTTTTTGTGAGCAGCTAACCAACTTTGAATTCACTATATCTTATGGGGTACCAGTTTTGTGGATTTATGATTTCTACAAAACCACGAATTTTTCTCTCTGTTC
Organism: Megalonaias nervosa; assembly: GCA_016617855.1. Classification (NCBI taxonomy): domain Eukaryota; kingdom Metazoa; phylum Mollusca; class Bivalvia; order Unionida; family Unionidae; genus Megalonaias; species Megalonaias nervosa. The sequence goes on along the minus strand of JAECUM010007622.1, from coordinate 31,723 downwards.
TGCAACAATTTTTACACTAGTTTTCTGTATGAAAACAAAAGATTCATATTAGATATCTTCAGTTTTCTGTTTCATATGATATGACTCTGGTTTTAAACTGAGCAACAGAAAAGAGCAAAAGTGAACAAGTTAAGTAAAATTCAACAAAATAATTTATTTCCCTATAATACAAAGTAAAAACCTGAAAAGAATCAACATTATCTTTTACTAAATCCCAAATAGCACTTAGCTCTATCACAAGTCCAAAAGTATAAAGTTCTGAATGATTTTCAATGGTGTTCTGAATGAAATCAAGTCTTGAAGGTACTCATTTACCAGCTGCCTGAGTTGTGGCAGTGTGCTTAGTCTTGATCTATAACAGTGATATAATCCAAAATGACCTTGAATAAATTCACAATAATCCCAAAATATTAATTTAGTCCAAAATTATTTTTGGGCACATTGTCATGCCAGTGAGTAATTAAATAACTCCTCACAAATATTAACTGAAACTCAGCTTAAATTGATTCTACTAAGGCTAATGTTACTATACTGAACGAGTAATTCTGAAGTAAACAACATTTACATTAAAAGCTAAGACAATAACAAACCTTTTCTGGTCATTTTTTCATCAAATTCTTAAACATTCTTAATTTCTAAAAGAAATAATTTGACCCTGAACTAAACAGAAATTTAAGCGTGTCTACCTACAAGTGATAATGATCTTAAGATTTAATCTACAGTGATAGAGAAATATTAGCTACGTAATTTGTTGTTTCAAAAAAAAAAAGGACATTAGTCAGGTAGGCCAAACTTCTACACTCAATTATTGACAAATGACAGTACAGATTAAATGTACATTCCATAAAATTGGGGGACAAAAGACAACACACAATGCCAATTAAGTATACATAACACCCGTCGCTTCTAATCAGAAATATTTTTGTAAGTGTGATGCATCAGAATGCAGATAGAGTATAAACAGATCTGAGATTGAAATGTTTAATGTTACATGTATTTTCAATGTTTTTAATCCATTTTACATATGTTTGGTTCTGATACTAAGTACTTTTGTTAATTAGACCTTCATTTATGTTAGACCGCTTCGGTGGCCTAGTGGTTAGAGCGTCTGCCTCAGATGCGAGAGGTCGCAGGTTCGAACCCTGGCCGAGTCATACCAAAGACTTACAAAAATGGTACTAACAGCTGCCTCACTTGGCGCTGAGCATTAAGCGGTTAGTGTTAGGACTGGTCGGCCTGGTGTCAGGATAATGTGACTGGGTGGGACATCATGCCACATGTCTGCAGCATGATGCCCCAGTGCTAGACATCACTATAAACTGTCACACTGCAGACATCGTAGCAATATGACTGAAAAATTGTTAAAGCTGTGTTAAAAATCTAAATCACACACACACATGCACACACATTTATGTTAATATCTCGATCATACTATGCCATAATTAGAGTAATGTATCAAAGGTTAGATTCAAATGTTAGTATTGTGCAGGTTTGGTTTTTTTATGGGCTTTCCTGAACAATTATTTATGGGAACAATTTGAGTTGGAATAATGATACTGTAGAAGAGCCTGCCTTGATCGAAGTTGGCATCAGGATGCAAGTCCATCGACAACTATATGTGTGTCCTAGATTAACCGCACTGTTGAAGTATTTTTTTTTTTTTCTTATGATTTGAACATCATTTTACCCAGTTTGAAATATAGCTTCAGTTTGGACATATCTTTATCATGTTTCGTCCTGGTTCAGTGGTCATCCTTTGGGGTGAGGATTTTCATCCTGGGTCATGGGTCATTGCCTAGGGTGAGGATTTGTCCCATATTTTGACTATGAGAGTACATTGAACTCAAAATTAAACTTGATATGAAATTGTTTTTCTAGGCCTAGAATATAGTGGAGCATTTTGTGTTGTCATGTCCATGTCATTTTCAAAATTTCGTCACATTTGATTAACTCAAGTTCCTCATGATTCACTTTTATGAAACATCATGGATTGAATGCGCTTGGGATAGGTAAGAAGTCTATTGATAATGAAATTCAATGTCAACATTGCTTGACTGAAAGAAAAATACTGACTTCTACACAGTGACATTAGTGTTACATTACACCTGGACCAAACTTGGTGCATAGCTTGTACTTGGGGTAAGGAAGAAGTTTATAGAATTTAAAGTCAAATGGTCAAGGTCACTTTGAATATTGTATTTGCACAATAATATTAGTTAACATCATATACCTGCACCATTCTTTGTGGATAGCTTTTGTTTTGGGGTAAGGAATATTATGGATTTGGGGGTAAGGAATAATCTTACAGATTTGGGGGTTAAAAAAAAGTACAAGATTATGGTCACTGTGATTGTTTTTCTCAATACCATAACATTCTTAATCACAGACCTGTACCAAGCTTTGGGAATGGCTTTCACAGCCATGATGACTTTGTGTGTGGTGGACCAAAAAATAGGTTTTTCTTCACTGATCCTGCTAAAGTCGAATAAAAGCCAGTTCAGTTTCTAATGCAACATTTATTATTTATCAGCATCACCTTGAAACTTTACACGTTGAAGTTAAACGCTCCAGTGGTCTAGTGGTTATAGTGTCCACCTCGGATGCGTGAGGTCATGGGTTTGAACCCTGACCGAGTCATATCAAAGACTTAAAAAATGGTACTAACAGCTGCCTCACTAGGCACTCAGCTTTAAGACGTTGGTGTTATAACTGGTCAGCCTGGTGTCAGGATAATGTGACTGGGTGGGACATAATGTTATATGTCTGTGGCATGATGCTCCAGTGCTAGACATCACTATAAACTGCCACACTACAGACATCGTAGCAATATGACTGAAAAATTGTTAAAGCTACGTTAACAATCTAAAACACACACTCACATGTTGAAGTTAATGCTCAAGGTTCTTCAAAACTAAAGAAGGTAGATGTTTTGAGATTATGAATATGTTCCACAAAACTATGTTTTGGGGGGGGGGTATTGCCAAGTGACTGTTCTTATTCCAGTCCATTTATGCATCTGTTGAATTGTCTTTACATCCAGTTATAAGGGACACAGCAAACATACTCTAATCCACTTTCCTTCTGGTGACAGAGTTTGTCAATTGATTCCACTTGTCCCAATGCATGACATCAAATCATGTTTATTTTCCCGTGTTATGTCCTCTCTAGATTGAAATGACAGGATTATAATTGTACTGTTCAGCATTTTAATCTTACTGTTGTTCAGCATTACAGCCACTTCTGTCTTGCTAATTAATGTCGAAGTTAAACGCTCCGGTGGTCTAGGGGTTAAGTGTCCACCTCAGATGCGTGAGGTCATGGGTTTGAACCCTGGCCGAGTCATATCAAAGACTTAAAAAATGGTACTTACAGCTGCCTTGCTAGGCACTCAGCTTTAAGACGTTGGTGTTATAACTGGTCAGCCTGGTGTCAGGATAATGTGACTGGGTGGGACATAATGTTATATGTCTGTGGCATGATGCTCCAGTGCTAGACATCACTATAAACTGCCACACTACAGACATCATAGCAATATGACTGTTAACGTAGCTTTAGCAATTTTGTTAAATTGTTAAATTTTGTTAAAGCTGCGTTAACAATCTAAAACACACACTCACATGTTGAAGTTAATGTTCAAGGTTCTTCAAAACTAAAGAAGGTAGATGTTTTGAGATCATGAATATGTTCCACAAAACTGTTTTTTTTGCGGGGGGGGTTATTGCCAAGTGACTGTCCTTATTCCAGTCCATTTATGCATCTGTTGAATTGTCTTTACATCCAGTTATAAGGGACACAGCAAACATACTCTAATCCAATTTCCTTCTGGTGACAGAGTTTGTCAATTGATTGCACTTGTCCCAATGCATGACATCAAATCATGTTTATTTTCACGTGTTATGTCCTCTCTAGGTTTAAATGACAGGATTGTAATCGTACTGTTCAGGATTTTAATCTTACTGTTGTTCAGCAATACAGCATGTTACATCCAGTTATAAGGGACACAGCAAACATACTATAGTCCAATTTCCTTCTGGTGACAGAGTTTGTCAATTGATTCCACTTGTCCCAATGCATGACATCAAATCATGTTTATTTTCCCGTGTTATGTCCTCTCTAGATTGAAATGACAGCATTATAATCTTACTGTTGTTCAGCATTACAGCCACTTCTGTCTTGCTAATTAACAGACTTCTGTGTGTGTATTCGAGTTTGTGTGTGTAGACATCAGTTTTCCATCATGTTGACTGTGTAGTCAAGAGTTTCCATGCCAACGACCATCAGCATGTCTGCAGATGACTGCCATGCACCTTTACTGGGAGAGGTGATTGAACATTGTTTGGAAAGGCCATTTGTGTAGCCACCATGTATATAATTTGCATAAAACTATTCAGATAGCTACCATATATATGGTATGCAATGTATACAAATGTTTGCAACTGATTATATTTGATTTAATACTATAAATTAATTAATTTAATTAAATTAATTATTTGATTTAATACTACACTCCTTCAGCTCTAATAGCAACAAATAAATATTAACAGAATCACTTGGGTGAAAAACACAAGTATTGTCTACAAGCATAACCACCATTTTTTTCATAAATTTGAGCGCAAAAGTGCAAATAGTACCAAAATCAATTAAAATAACTACAATGAATAATAGTTAATCAACTGTATTAATTTTCTTGTATATTGTTTTCTTATTCTCGCAAAATTAATTTAAGAACCTTCACAAGAATCACTGTCTGTGCTTTAAAAACTAAAGACACACAGGTACAGTACTACCCATTGATCCTCAGGTCTGGGGTAATACTGTCGACGTAAGCAGCTGTCAAGATAAATGTTACAGTGGGGGAGGGGTGAAGAAAATATAAAATAACATATACAAGTATGTGAAATAAGTCGGTTAGGGGCAATTTTTCATCAGTGCTTAAGATCTACACTTTGTGAAAATAAACAATTGAAAATTTAATTAAAATTTAAAGTAACTAATATTAGATCCTTTATGCATAAAGGGTTGATATGGGGGATAATGATAGTTCTGAGTTTTATGCATGCTTCTTCCGTTTTAGCCTTGATAGTTGTTCTCTCTGTACGAGATGCCACAACGTTTCCAAATGTTCATGTGCTTCTTTCAATATTGCCAGTGAGCTTGATTGTGAAAAAATCTGGTCAAACCATCGCACATTAAAAACACCTCTCTGCATGAAACACATGGAAAAAGCATTGATTCTGACTCCTCAACAGCATCGTTCTCCAGTATGTTGTCGTCCTTGCCTTCTGTTAAAGTAAATTTCATTTCGACTGAAGCAATAATCTCATCATCTGCTAGGGCTGCTTGGTACTGTTGCATAGCATATGTTTCAACAGCCATCGTAACGAACTCATCTTTATGAATTCCAGTAGCTTCATATGAACTTTCTTCATCAAGACACACAGGATATTGGATGCTGAAAATCTGTGAAATTCCTTGTTTTCAGGAAAGAAGGCATGCATAAAGTAGTTTTGTATGGTCTCTCAGGTTTCACTAATCCCCAGGCTTTCCTCAAGTTGTACAGAGCTGCAGACAGATCTTCCTTAAATTCTTCTTGCTAATCAATCACTGACAGATTTTCGTGGGCAAGACGTTTTAAATAGTTCAGTTTTATGTTCTGGATAATAACTTGATCAATGGGTTGTATGAGTGACGTGGTATTAGGTGGGAGAAAAATTATCTGGACATGTTGGAGATCTTCCATATGTTGATGTGCTGAACAATTAATTATTCACAAGCAAAGCAGTTGTACTTCATCTTTCTGTCGAGTTTCCTTGTCCACTCCATAAAAATATGACATCATCCAAGCTTTTATATTTGCATGGCAATCCACGGGAAGATGGTGCACATTTTTAAAACGAGGTCTCTTAGACTTGCCAGTAAGAAAAAGCAGCATTTTTGTCATTGCCAGTCATGTTGCATGTGACAAGAATAGAGATGCAGTCTTTCAGCTGCTTCCCACCGGTGCATGGTTGACCTTTGATGTTGTAAGTCTTGTCTGGAGTGCACTTAAAAAATAAAGCTGTTTTATCAGCATGGTATATATCTTCAGATTTATCATTCTGAATTATATCTTTAAGTTTGGCTTTCCAGGTTTCAAACTGGGATGTGTCTGCTGACTTGGATTCTCCACAAATCCTTTTATAAGCAGTGTTGTGACAAACTTTAAAGCGATGGAACCAACCACTTGTGGCAGTGAAGTTCTCCACACCAATTTTTTGGGCAAATTCTTTCGCTTTTTCAGTGATCATGTCACGATATGGGGGGATGTTAGAATTTGTAGTGTATATTTCATGAAACCAATTTGCTGTGGCCTCCTCCACATCTTAAATTTAGCAGTATTCTGCTTCCTATCGGGAGCGCAATTGTCTTTAATATAGTTTATTTTTAATTAACTCAACAGCTTTCAGCCATCCAGACAGTGTTGTGTTTCAGTGAAACTTTTTCACACCATCTTTGCAAGATGCCCCAGCATCAGTTTCCTTAACAGCCAGATATTTAGTTTTCAAGAGATTGTAAATGTAATTTGCATTTTAAGCCACCGCTGTTAGCCATCGTAAGCATAAAGTTACTTTTTTCCAGCAGAAAACAAAACTTGCACAACACAGTTAATTTGTTCCAATCTCCGATAACCTTTGAAAATGCAACAATCAAATTTCACTGCCTTTTTATACATATTTGGTACCAATTTAATGAAGGGTGCATTGTTTTTATAAAAGATTTTAGCCGCCTTGTTTTCATGACAGTGCTTTGGTTTTATAAAAGATTGTAACTGACTTGTTTTGATGAAGGGTGCATGTTTTGTAAAAGATTGTAGCCTGCTTGTTTTGATGAAGGGTGTAATGTTTTTTATCAAAGATTGTAGCTGGCTTGTTGTCATAATGGGTGCACATTCTACATATTGAAGTCACCGTGAAAAGAAACTTCAGAAGACCAAACATACACCCTCTGCAATGGCAGAATTAAAGCCTGGGGACAACATCAAATAACTGCTGGCTTGTCGACATAAACAATAAGAACATATGCCCTCTGTGATGGCAGAATTAAAGCCTGATAGCAACATCAAATAACTACTGGCTTGTCAAGATAATCGATAAGAAAATAAAGAATTTGTTCAAGTTGGGACTGAGGGCTTCTGTCAACATGTAGTTAGTTTTTATCTTGACACTGACGTAAGCATAACATATTTGGTAGTAATAATAGATCAGGGGACTGTGACTTTGTATTTTTGTCAACATAAGTGATGTCGACATAAGTGGGTACTACTATACATCAAGCTCCAACTTGCATGCCACACAATGAACAGTTATCAGACGAGGGACGGGGCCTTTTCCATCATAGCACTCCAGCATTACACCACATTGTGACAGCTGCAGCTACAAACATTTGCACACTGTAGTTGCACCTTCCTCTGTTGGCAACATGTCCAAGTTAAGTCTCAGAAGTCCAGTTCAGACCCATCTAAGTTCTCTGTAATATTGACATTTTAGAACAGCTTCAATTTAGTGCAAGTTTTGTCACTGGTTGACCCTTACTGTGCATTAAGCAAATGGGAACCATACTGTTCAGTGACGCTGCAGTCTGTGGAACCATAAGCTAGAACTGTGATGAAGCATGCATTCTCAACAACCTAAGGATTTTTCCGTCATTTGCACAACAGTGCTTATCAAAAACACTTTGGCACTTTTCTCGGCCTAATAGTTCCAACTTCCAATCCTTCTTCATGGCATCCCTGTTCTTGATGTAAACCTCCATATGTGTCTTGTAATCTGACAAGGGCTTTCCTTTCTTTGCCAAGGTGAACACAGTGTTAAACACAAGTTTGAAGAGTTCATGGTGATTGCATTGCCCTTCCTTTGTACCTTCATAAATGAACTGTTAAATGCCATTGATTCATATTCTTTTACATACATGTTTTCATTTGCTATCTTCTCACGGCACTCAGTGTGTGCTGCTGATGCCAGATGCTTCATCATTGGGTCTGCCTGGAAGACGGAGGTGCCTCAGAACAGGGCTAACGTCTTCTCTGTATATTTAGCTCGACAGGTAGTGCACATCATGAAACTAGTGTCATCATTCTCAGTCTTGTGTTCTATCCATGGATAAGTTGTAATATAGCTATCGTGGAAGGCATGGGCATGTTTTCCATACTACTTGTGAGAAGAATTTGTTTTGGACTGGATACAATTACATGGTTGTCAGCGGTTCGTCTAGTTGCCTGTTTTGTAGATAGAAGCTTAAGTTTTCTTGTTAGCTGGCTTCCTTATAAGAAAATGATCCATCATTAAAATATCCAAATGGTCACAATCAGTAATCACTTAAACATAAAATGGAAAAGTCCACTAAATAGTCTTCTGTAACAGATATATTAAAAAAATCTAGTCAGAACATAAGAAAAATTTTACTCAATATTCCACTGTTGCCAATTTAAAAAATTCAATGACACAGACAAAAATTGTCACTGATAATATTAAATGAAAAGAGTGCACATGACAAAATAGGGCCTTTAAAGGACATCTACAAATCTAACATTTTCATTTTTATTTTGTCACACCAAGTTTGATGTCCTTTAATGAACCCTAATTGATTTAAATCATAAAAAAAAATTTGCAACCATCAGAAGCACAAACCATGTTACCTTTTGACTTCCATTGTTAATGATTGAAGACAGATTATTATTAAATGCAGTCATAATTCCTTTTACGAGCATAAATTCTCCACAGTTTGACAGCCGCTTTTACCTGACTTGTATGGTACATCTCCAATTGATTATCTGTGAAAGCTGTTTATTATGTAATAGCAGTAATAAAAGATTCTGACCGGGCTCTTTTGAAAGGAACTTGGCAGTAAACCATTGGCATGCAGTAGAAATTCATATAAGACAGGTTCTGGCAAGGGATTTGTTGGACCCTGCTAACAGTTCTTTCTTAATTCACGATTAAAGTTAAAATGTACCTTCACACAGTAAAACTGAATAAAATAATTCTTTACTAATTCAAGATAACAAAGCACACACTTAAAATGCACATTCCCTCTTTAAATCTGAGTAACATAATTCTGTCTTAATCCAAGATAACAAAGAACACACTTAAAATGCACATTCCTCAGTAAATCTTGAGTAACATAATTTTGTCTTAATCTAAGATAACAAAGCACACACTTAAAATGATCATTCCTTCTGTAAATCTGAGTGACATATTTCTGTCTTAATCCAAGATAACAAAGCACACACGTAAAATGCTCATTCCATCGGTAAATCTGGGTGGCATGATTCTGTCTTAATCCAAGATAAAGCATCCACTTAAAATGCACGTTCCCTCGTTAAATCTGAGCGACATAATTCTGTCTTAATCCAAGATAACAAAGCACACACTTAAAATGACCATTCCCTCGTTAAATCTGGGTGACATAATTCTGTCTTAATCCAAGATAACAAAGCACACACTTAAAATGACCATTCCCTCAGTAAATCTGGGTGACATAATTCTGTCTTAATCCAAAATAACAAAGCAAACACTTAAAATGACCATTCCCACAGTAAATCTGGGTGACATAATTCTGTCTTAATCCAAGATAACAAAGCAAACACTTAAAATGACCATTCCCTCGTTAAATCTGAGTGACGTAATTCAGTCTTAATCCAAGATAACACAGCACACACTTAAAATGCACATTTCTTCTGTAAATCTGTGCAATGTAATTCTGTCATAATCCAAGATAACAAAGCAAACACTTAAAATGCACATTCCCTCGTTAAAGCTGAGTGACATCTTCTGTCTTAATCCAAGATAACAAAGCATACACTTAAAATGCACATTCCCTCAACTCTGAGTGATATATTTCTGTCTTAATTCTCTATAAAAAAGCACACACTTAAAATGCACATTCCCTAGGTAAATCTGAGGAATGTATTTATGTCTTAATCCAAGATAACAATGCATACACTTAAAATGTTGATTGAGTAACATTATTATTAATTTAAGATAACAAAGCGTACACTTTAAATGTACATTAGCACAGTAAATTCTAATAAGATAATTCTTTCGTAATTCAAGGTAAAATGCACATTTACATTGAAACGATAATTCTTTCTTGGCATATGCAGAAAAGTAAAAGCATAAAGTGAATTTAAGTCGTGATGTTGTGCATGACCATTCAACATATTTCCTCTCAGCTGCGGTTAATAAATTAGGGTGGGGAGAGTATAATTTATGGAATAGCCTCCAATTGTTTGCACACCATAACTTTTATAATCCAAACTGAGAGACAGACACCACCGCAGTGTGAATATTGTTAATGACAATGGATAGGGCCTTCATGGCAGCCATTCAAATCATCTTTATAAAATTTAATACACTGATGCCATAAAAAAAGAGCAATTTCCTCTTTTATGGTATTTTCTAATTCAGTAAGTAGGCTGCCAAACCTGTGATGGTATTGATGGGTACATTGTTACATTTTGCAAGTTTGCATCATTTGGAATATTTTGGACTCTACCCTAATGAATTGATTGGTTGCGATGCAAATAGTGTTTTGTGCTGTAGGCACACTGTGGCCATGCAAATATTCACTTCCATATATTAATGGAAGCTGATTGAAAGGGAGGTTATCACACTTGGGCACTTTTCCACTATCTCCTTGGGTAAATCTTTCTTTTCAATGGATTATAAAATATGTGAAGCTGATCAGGAGTTGGCATATTATCTGACAATGTGTCGACTTTGTTTTTCAAAATAATTGGGTAATATTTCAAGTGATTGTTAGGTTACAATCCAAACTGACAGTTTTGTCAAGCATTTTTTATCACCAAAGGTCCAACCATTTATCATTCTCTGGTGTTGGGGACTATGATTATCTGTTCAGCCAAAACATTTTTTCTTGTATATTTCAAGATATTTTTTCCACTAATATAAATGGATATAACATCTTTTTGTCACTATAAATCACAGTAGAAGTATTTTTATCAAGGTCTTTATAGACCACTTTTTTGTCTATAACTCCATAATAGTACATGCCTTGCAAAGGGTCCAAGGGGGAGACAGAAGGTTAGCAAGGTTAGCGGTTTCATATCCAAATACAGACAAGTACAAGAATAAGATTGGTACTGTATAAATGCTGCAAAAGAGGATGCAAATGTTATGGCATCTAACAAAGCTTAATATGCACAAAATTTGTGCAAAGGAATGAAAGGTCTCAGGTAGCCAAGTCGTGTAAGATGCTTGCTTTTATAGATCACTGATGTCTCACCTCTGTTTGCATGGGTTCATGTCTTGGCTTGGCCAATGTGGGTATGTGAGAAAGCTTGTCAGTAGCTTTCCTTGGGTTGGTAATTCTTCCCATGTTATCACAGGTTCTTCTTTCCCCAGATATATTTGCTGCCATGTATAGCATAACATATGCTGAAAAAAATGGCGTTAAACCCACCAAAAAAAAAACTCCAAAAAGGAGGGAATTTAGTTGTTTCTTATAATATTCTGTTGTATGGTTTATTTTGAATTTTTTTTTAAACACATTATTTAATACAGAAAGTGATAGTGCTTTTTTGGTATAGGACAGAGAAGTCATTTAATTGGTAGCACATATGAGAAAGATTTTAATCGCATAAAAATGAGTATGATGGAAGCAGAAGTAAAAGGAAAAATGTAGAAGGATATGTATATGTTACCTATGTTGTTTAGTAAGTGTTTACATAGCCCATAAGGAACACAATGATGCAATAAAGTTGAATAAAAGAAATTAACCTATGTACATAAGCTTAACAATAATTGGAGCAGATATATATATATATATATATATATATATATATATATATATATATATATATATATATATATATATATATATATTTTAATTAAGTATAAAAAATATAACTGGTAATTAGGGCATGTTGATTCTGACATAAGATTTCACTATTCCAGCATAAAGTATCTCCATACTAAATGAGTTAGGGTTGTTAAATGTTCAAGTTATAGTTCACCACTGTTCTGTTATTCATGAAATTACCTATTTCAGTTACAATAATGTTAAAGAAGACAGATATGGTATGATTCTAACTGTGCAGCATTTAATATATTTATTTGATAACTCGCAAAGAGAAATTTGTTTGGACAAACCCATCAGCAGGTATTTAAATGCATGCACATAGATTTTACACAAATAACTTTATCGATCCATCTTTTTAAGCTGTGTCTTACATAATATAATTTCTTATTGAAGGTTGTTGATGGTGTTAATTTGGAAATGGAACATTTGTTACAATAGACATCTTTGAATTATGCAACAGGTTTCATTCTAAGATCATTACATACTTGAATGACAAGTTTATTGTATTTGCTCACTTCTGTTAATATTATTATGGGTCAGAAACACATTTTTAATAATTGGTTTGGTTAGGCTGAACCCGATTTAAATTATTTTGCCAACAATTTTTTGAGTATTTCTAATTCTCAGTGATAACCTATACAATGCACAGCTGTGTTTTCACTTTCTTTTCATAAGATGTTATTGGCAGATTTACATCATAAAAATACAGAAATGTATTGACCTAAATATCTACATGATATGTATAATAAATAAAATAAATGCATTTTGATACTGCTGTATATGAAGATTGCCTAACAATGGAACTGAAATTTTATCATTTTATTCCCTTTTTTCAGAAACGAACAAAAATATAAATACAAAAATGTCATGGAATTAAAAGATGTACAATCCTCTCAGCTGCTTATTTTGAACTATTTATTTATTTAATATTAAAAATCTGATATTCTAAAATTCTACAATCTTAAAAACTTTTGTACATTAATAGTAGTGTTCTGTTTTCATCATTTTTCATGTTTAAATTGAAAGCATCTGTGTTATTTACTAATTGATATAAACGGAAACTGAAGTTCAAAAGAGAAACAAATTAACAATTTCCAAAATGACTGTAAAATGATTAAAGCTTCAGATGTACATTTTGTTGTGAAGACGCTAGGTAGGGATGTGATGAGTTTACTCGTTCTTTCAATACTTAGTTTCTTGTTAATCTTAACTTCCATTGGAAAATAAGCATGTGCATTTGTACGTGATAAAAATAAAATACATGTTTACTATACATGCTGTATCTGTTATACACTATTTGTATACATTTTTTATTAAAAGGAAACAGGGCAAATATAATACATAAAGTTTGTATTTATTATGTACTTAGTTTACACAAAAATTATTTAATAGACTGAAGGTTTAAATGCTTGTGCATGTTGTTTGGTGGCAAAGCTTGGAAGACCAGTCCACCCACACCATTCTATACTTTGTCTATTTTCAATTGATAGTTGATTATCTCCCTTTACTTTAGAATATTGTATCTGAAAGAATGCATAATACAAAATACATCCTCAATTAATGTTTTGTGGAGGTTGTTTAACACAAATGTACACTTTTTCTCAAAATTATGACATGAATATTTTTTTGTGTGTGGACACAAGTTTTTTGTATGATCATGTACTATTTTTGTGAACAGCTAAATTGCTTTGAATGCACTATTTTTCAATAGGGTAGCACTTTTATGGATTTGTGATTGCTACAAAACCACAAATTTGACACCCCTTTAAATTCTGAAGCAATTTTTATGGTAGTTTTCTGTATGAATTCAAAATAGATTTATTTTAGGTATCTCGATTTTTCTATTTTATGTAACTTGTTAACTTGTTATTTTTTGTAGGTGTGATGCATCAGAACATGTGTAGAGCATAAACCTGAAATTGAAATGTTTGGTGTTACATGTATTTTCTGTTGGCTTTTTTTTTTGTTTTTTTTTTTGATGTTACATCTACATTGTTCTGACAACAGTTTGGTTTTGTTGATTTGACCCCCATTTATGTTAGCGTATTAATACCATGCCATAACTATAGTAACACATCACAGGTCAGATTCAGGTGCTAGTATTTTTTTGGGGGGGGTAGGGGGAATTTTTCTGAAATAAATTTTATGGAAACAGTTTTAGTTCGAATAATGAAATTATTGTAGACCTAGTTTTCATAGATACTTGACTTACAGCATGTATCACTTTGGCATACAGTGTGCACATCCATCAATCATTATATCTGCCCACACCCTAGATTAATTTCAAAGTTGAAGTTTTCACCTTCTATATGAATATCATTTTACTCCACACTGGAATATAGCTTCATTTTGCACTTACCTTTATCATGTATCATCTTGGTTCAGTGGTCATCCTTGGGATGAAGATCTTTCACTTCCTTTAACAGTGATATCACATTAAACTTGAGATTAAATTTGACATGATGGTGTTTTTCTTGGCCTACCATAAGGAGGAACATATACTAAAGGTGTTGTCCCTCTGTGTCAAATTTCATCACAATTATAGTAGTGCTCTGTCATTTACAGTTTAAACAATTGTGAATTAATTTCCATAAAAAGTTTGTTTTAGAGTAAGTTCCTTGACCAAGATTTGTAGATGACTTGCATTTATGATAATAAAAGAACCTGATGGATTTCAGCATATAAAGGTCACAGGTCATGGTCTCTGTAAATCTGAAGAAAAAAATATATAATTTCTGTTACATGTCTTTACCATCGGTTCAGGACATCGAGACCTGTTGGTCACTAATCTCCAGAGTTGGCCATACCATACAAGTGAGTACAGAGTGGTCTATTAAATACAAGGCAGGCACACAATGTACCATTAACAGTTATCTTGAGAAGTAGTTCAAAGTAGAAATTGTTGACACCTACACAGTGTACATTCAACATAGGGCTTGCCATGGCCAGATTAACTAATAATTACTTCAAAGAATAAATTTGTTAGAATCACAGTGAAGTGAAAGTAGAATGGATGTGATAATGATACTTACTTATATGAGCACCACATGTGATATGATACTTGTTATGCTATGGAAATGTCTGATTGCACTATTGAGCCTGTGTTATATTTTTATGTTTGTATAAATAATAAGACTGAAAATAGCAGAGTTTTGATTATTTAGTTTGTCCCACTTAGATATGCTATTTAACATTCCTTTTATGATTCCCCCCAAATGTGTATTTAATATGGAAAGAAAATTGTGACAGCAGTTGAGCAAGGTCTGAAATCAGAGTTTATTTTAACAGAAAAAAATGTACCTTTTATTTTAAAGTAAATTTTTTACTCAGAAGTTAGGTTGATTTTCAAAAATATAACATCCTTATAACCAGATATTTATCCCATTTATAAAATGTGCAACTTGGAAATATATGTAGGTATCTAAACTAGTTACATATTCTTTTGAAATCGTACTATATATATATATATATATATATATATATATATATATATATATATATATATATATAACGACATTTGTCCTTCTGTGAGTCTGGCTTACCATTTAGAATCTTTATAACTGTCCAAATATGAAGTACACCTTACATCAGGGATCGTCCTGGGCTTCGCCAATGTCGCAAATTGCGATTTTTTTTCCCTTACTGGCGACAAAATATATCATCTGGCGATTTTTTTGGCGACAGCCTTTTTGGTTCTTTAATTTGTACACACAATCATGGATTTGGAGTGGAGAAATTCGAAGGGACCACGAAAAGAAGCCAAAATTTGGATACACAATGCACTGGAATCTACCTGTTACATAAACAAATCCTTTGTTCGTATTGACAAACCCATCTTTACAGTGCATTGTTACATCATAATCCACTTATGCTGACATCTGGCCCGAGTACTATATGCTGTGATACACTCAATCATGCTACCGGACTATACCTACAATCGACCGACCTCTTAAGGCGCGAACAGAAACAACTACAATTAATTGAACAACGGCTAATCCTTCTGTTGTTTATTTTAAATATACCAATAAAATAGTTTTGCTGAAACTTCAGAGAAACCCGATTACCTTTGAAGTACCGATTGCTGTGTATAAATACAAAGTAAATGGAAAAAATCTCAATCAGAATTATATACTGTCAAAAGTGCAACTTTATCATTGGCAAACGTAAGTTAGACATTGCGTGTTCATCGTCTCATCCTAAGAGTAAGTTAACAAAATTAACAGCATTTTGGATTTCGTGCAAATTCATCAGACAATACAGTCACTGAACCTGATGTTATACCTGACAGTCCAACATCATCTACATGTAGTGATGGTAGTAATGCTTCAAGTGCAACACCACATCATGATGAACGGGTCAAAAGTTCCCGAAAATTTCTCGACAGCTTGAAACTTGAGCGTCCGTGGCTGAGATATGATACAAAGTTAATGCAGATGTTTTGTGATATATGTATCAAGGCACAAGTCGTCCATTCATTTACAACTGGCTGTGATATTTTGAAGAAGGAGTGTCTCATCAAACATGAATCCAGGCGGGGAAGTAATATCTGTTAATTTTGTTCATTCATCTTTTACTTTTGCCATCAAATCCCGTGTTACGACTCCAGGGACTTAAACTACGCAACAAGAAATAGCAAAACAAACAAGTTTTACGTAATTGAAAATAATTTATTTCTCAAAATACAGGAGTGAAAGAATTAAATTCACTTACAGCATAGTGAATGAATTCCTATTTCCTAAAAGTCGTTTCAATTCCAATAGTTTCTAAAATTCCGAATACGTTCCAACGAAAAATGCCCCTTCTGTGTTTAAGTTTCAAACGTACAGAAAGATTTCCATAGAACTCAAATAGTCGCTGAATAAATTTATTTAATACCGTACAGTTATTCCAGCGTGTCATGCAAAAAATAAATCTTTTCACAAACCAAGTTGGGAGATTGAATCCGAAAACACGCAGATGGGGACCTACCATCGGGAATTTTTTTGCGGCATATTTAAGCATCGTCTTCACTAAATATTAACCGATTTTACGGGTCCTGTACGCGTTAAATTCTCAAAGGACACGCCGTTTCTCCCTGTGGCGTGCGTTATTCACACACACACACACGTGCCCCATTTGATAGTCTGATCAACTGTGTCGAAACTGCAAAACAAATGAAGGTAAGACTCAGCCTCTTCGACATACTTCAAAGAAACCGCCTGTCCTACAGTGAGTAAAAGCACTAGCAATTGATTGACAAATAAACAATGCCCATTTTTGTTGTAACTAGCAATGCCTAAAAATGGGTGTGAATTTATGTTAACAGTTCAAATGTGGTCTCAAACTACCATACATGTGATAACAATTTCCCACATTTTATATCCCACCTTATTTCCTTATTGTTAACTCATACATGCATACAACACTGCTTACTTAACAACATATTTATTCCGAATTAGTTTTTTGTGGGCACACATGCTCCGTAATATGTTTCTTTATTCCTTCTTTTAATTTCATGATGGTAATTAATGCTTATATATACGGTACATTAATGCCAGGTGTTGACTCGTGTAAGTTTCATTGGTGGGAATGGAGATTCTAGTTTGCTTATCGAGAAAAAAATCTACAGCATTCAGTGATCACTTGGGATTTAGGAAGCAATTCAGCAAAAGCAGAGCATGTAAAGCGCGGCAAAAATAAATTTCTGAACTCCTGGTTGACGGAGATGTACTTTGTGAAGCTAGCCATTAAAAAAAGGTGGGCGGGGGGCATTTAATTCCTAAATGCATGAAATCGACGGTCGCATTATACGTCACTTATCTTACATTGCAAAGTACGATCATAGGGTGTTAGTATTAAAATGTCATTAAAGTTCCTTACAAAACTATTACTCGGAAAATAATATACATAATATAGATTTGCTTTAATACCTGATGTTTCTATTAAAAAAATGAGAGAGAGAGAGAGAGAGGAAAGTAGATATGTTACATTTGATAATGCATTTATTTCAGGTGACAACAGTCGTACTTATGCACTAACGGTGATACGTGATGGAAAGACCATGGAAGTAGTGCAAAACAGTAATGATTTATTTTGTAATATTATGGCTATATAGCTTGTTGTCAATAAAGTAATAACTATCCGATTTTATTTCAATTTTCATTGCATTTTATATTAACAGATTTGGAAAAATATTCACTACTTGTTCTGGCGACAATTTTTGAAAATTGGCGACAAAATATTGAGGTTGGCGATCTTTTTGGCGACAACTTTTTGAAAGCCAGGACCATCCCTGATACATGTAAACTATTCATCTAGATGCTACTTGGTTAGCAGTTTGATTGATTGACATCATTAGACCGAAAATTTTGGGAGAAATTTATTTGCCATTCTGCCAGAGAGGTGCAAGAGAAGAGCAGCAGATAGGTAGATGTGACCAAGGTGCAAATTTTAGGAAACTTTAACCTTTGAAAAAGGGCAACTTTTCTGACAATAAGTTATTAGCAGCTGCTGTGTTCAAATTAGTTGGCTGTTGATGATTTTGTTAATGTTAATAACAATAGCTGGATTAAAAGAATCTACTGCAATATATGTCATAACTGATATATTCCCAAAGTGAATTTTGGCAGGAATCTTGTTCATCAAAATATTGTTGAGATAAATTGGTTACAAATTCTGAAACGACAGTGTTATATTATTTGCTGATACACGACTAAGGAGTACATTTTTCGGTTGTGATATTGAAGGGTCAGATGGAAATAAATGGAATGTATCATAATTGAGTATGAGGGTAAAGTCTGTCAGTTTTTCTTAATATTAAAAGGAATATATATATATATATATATATATATATATATATATATATATATATATATATATATATATATATATATATTGTGTAACTATCTCTCCTCACATGCTTGTCATCATGTCCATTGTTGGGTTTGGACAGACACATCATAGCTGTTGCTGTCAAGAAGTAAACCCAGCAGATCCCTGAATACAAAACACCTGCTCATAAACGTTTATAAACCACCTTTCTTATAGGTCACATATTTATGAAGGCATGCAGTTAAAAATGAATTTTTTTCCCGTCCCTTACACGTTTTTATATACAGGTTTCACTGTAACTACTTTTCAAGATGTATTTGTTCTAAGTTTTCTAAACAGGGGTGTGTTGTCTGGGTAGTGTTGCTCTTATTTTGCGCAATCAGTAGCATTTGAGGAAATAAAGAATATTGCTGACCCACTATTTCTTGAACTATTTGCATTTGACCAATTTAGGCAGATGTCAGTGAGTTGAGTGTCCTCTGTCCCCTTTAGCATCTTAGTTCTGTATACAAAGAGGGACCTCTTTCTTTTCATATTTACATTAGAAAACGTGCAGTATTCCAAGTTGATGAGTTCGTCTGTTTTCATGCGGGAAGTCACTGATTTCAGAGGTCAAAGTGAGGGTTTAATGTTTAACGCTTATTTTGACTCTTGATATGTGATAAAATTATTTAAAAATTTTTGTTTGTTAAATATCAGGTGAAGAGGTATTTTAGTTTCAACTTTTCCTTATTAATTTTTATTTTTTTTTATTTTATTTTATAACCTCTGCTTATTAATTTTTAGCTCTACTGGTCATAAATCATAATAGGTTCTCTGTTGTTTATCATCCAATGTTTGTCTTTCCGTTATCACAAGTTATTACTCCTAACCTACACAGAGGATTGCCATGCAACTTTACACACACGTTCGTCCCATGACCAGTTAGTTGGTCCTTAATCAGAATGGTGTCACTCTGCCATCTTGAAAATCTTGTTACTGCTACTCCTCTTAAATGGATGGTCAAATTATCATAGGGTTTTCAGTTAAAGACTACATATGACGTCTAGTTGATCCTAGATTGCAATGGGCCAGATCAGACAGCCATTATGTCTGGCACAGCAGCATTCTGGGAAATCTTTTTACTGCTACTCCTACTGAACAGAAAGTCTTATTCACATGGGGTTTTCACGAGAAAACTTCTTGCGATGTCTAATTGGTCCCAAATGAAACTAGGGCCAATCTGATATCCAGTATGACCACCACAGCAGACGTCTTGAAAATCGTGCTTTCGCTTTTATTCCATAATCGATGACCAAATCAACATAGGGTCTTTCACCAAAGGACTTACGATGTCTAGTTGATCGTAATGAAGATTGTGCCAATCTGATATATAATAATGGTCACAGCAGTGGTCATCTTGAAAAAAAGATCTTGTTCTTGCTACTCTTCCTGAATGAAAAGTAATACTGCCATGGGCTTTTCACTAGTAGAGTTCTTATGCCTGATTGGTCTTAATGAAAATGGTGTTACCTGCACATCCAACTTGGCCACTAGAGTGGTCATTTTGAAATTCTTTTTATCACTACTCCGCGTGAATGGATGATGATATTCAACAGGGGTGTTTAGTAAACGATGTCTGATTTTTTCCTAAATTACAGTGGTGCTAATGAGATTTCCAAAATAGCCATCATAATGGCCATACGGAAAATGTTATCACCATCGCCGTGTGTATGGTCATATAAGGATGGGGATTTCGCTATCCCTGTATGTATGGTCATATAAGCGTGGGGATTTCGCTATCCCCGTATGTATGGTCATATAAGAATGTGGATTTCGCTATCCTCGTATGTATTGTCATATAATCATGGTGATCTCGCTATCCCCATATGTATGGGCATGTAAGTATGTGGATTTAACTGAAAGGTTATTTATATTATCTAACTCGTTGTAAATAAAAATGGTGCCAATATGACTCCCAATATGGCCAAGATTAAAGACGCCATGAACATTTTTTATCACTGCTTCTGGATGGCTGGTTTTTACCGAAAGACTTTTTACGATATCTGGTTGGTCCTAAATGGAAATGGTGCCAATCTGATATCCAGTATGGCCACCATGGCATCCATCACGGAAATCGTGTAATTGTCACACCTCCAAATCAGACCATCATATCAACGTGAGGTTTCCACCAGCAGACTTCTTGTGAAAATTGTGCCCGTCTGATTGCCAAATATGTCCACCACTGCAGGTAATGTTTTTAAGGTACCGTTATTACTGGAGAATATCATTATTGTTGATGGTCTCTACACCCAGTAATTAAAAGGAAGAAAATAGTCTTATCTTGAATTCCTGCAAATTAGTTCCTTCTTGGGACTCTTGTTTTAATAATTTTAGCTCTACTGTTCATACACTTAAGACCAGAGGAGTCTGTTGTTCATCATCCATCGTTCGTCCGACATCCGTCTGTCTGTTAGCACACGTTTGATATCACAACTCATCTTAAACTGCTTGAAGGACTGCCCTGAAGCTTTTCATAATCACATTCATCCTCAGGTCTAGTTGATCCCACTGAAAATGATTTCTCGTACATACAATTGTACCACCACATCAGCCATCTTGAAAATCTTATCGCTACATCTCCTGAATGGGTGGTCATATCAACATGAAGTTCACATGGAAATATTTATTATGATGTCTGGCTAGTCTGCTGTGAAAATCGTGTTCTGATTTGACATCGAATATAGCCGTCATAGCAGCCATCTTTAATATCATGTAATGGCGACTAATGCTGAATGGACGATCATATCAACATGAGGGTTGCACCGTAAGACTTATTATAATGTCTAGCTGGTCCTAAATGAATTGGATTCTGCTTGGACAATCAGTGGCCATCTTGAAAATCTAGCTTTGACAGCTTCTCCTGAATGGTTGGTTATGTGAACATGGGGTTTACATTAAACGACTTCATATGTCTAGTTGGTTCTAAACCTGAATGAAAATGGTACTGATCTGACATCCAATATGTCCACAAGAGCAACCATCTTGAAAGTCTGCTATTGCTACTACTCGTGAATGGAAAGTCTTATCAGCATGGGGTTTTCACTGGAAGACTTCATATGGTATCTGATTGGTCTCAAATAAAAATTTTACTGATTTGATGACCATCATGTAAATTTTATAGCTACTCCCCATAGATGGAATAGTATATCAACATTGGGTTTTTTGGTGTCTGCTTGGTACTAAATTGAAATGGTGCCGCTCTGACATCCAGTATGGTCACCATAAAACTACTTCTGAAAACTAGTCGCTTCTAAATTAAAATGGCGCTGGCCTGATTTCAAAATACGGCTGCCACAAGGAACATATTGAAATTGTAACCAATTCTCATGTAGAGACAATTACATCAACGTGGGGTTTTCAGCAAAATTATTCTCATTGTGTATCATTTGTCGTGAATAACAAATGGTGCCGATCTTACATTTAATATGGCTGCCATAGTTGCTTCTTTGAAAATCTTATCGCTTAAGAATACCAGGGATGGTTTCAACACTCGGCAGTTAAAAGAAGAAATGTTCTTATCTTGATATTCTAAAGAAAACAGTATTCTACCAAAATGAATTTGAAAACAACATTGATGCAGACAAGTGTGGTTTGAATGCTTGCAAATTTGATAAACTAAATGATCTCGTATGGCTACGGTTTTGTCAAGCTAGGACCGAAACATTCCAATTTCTAGTTCAATAATCAATGAAAAGGACTGTAATACTCCCCCAACCCCTTAAAAATCTAGCATTTGTGCAATTTATGGGATCTAACGGATGGATACGTTGGAAAACGCGCTCCTCGATAATGGGATTTAAAATCTGTGAAGAGAGTACTGGCGTTGATATCGAGATGGTGGATGAATATCCTGAAAAAATAACAGAACTTATTGGTGATTAAACTCCTAATACCGTATTTAATTGTGATGAAACCGGAATCATTTTCCGTGAACTTCCTGACAAAACGTTGTCATTGAAAATAAGAGCTTCGAGATGATTTTCGAAAAGAAAGTTCGTTGTTCAGTTAATTTTTATGAAAATACAAAAAATTGAACATAAACAAGAAACAACTGCTATTTTCTGTTTGTACACTCTTACACACATTCACGTTCTATCATAATTACTCACAATTGCATTCTCTCTCCACATAAACTTCTAAAATACTGTACAACAAAATGAGCGCAGAAAGCACTGTTTATATGTCTAGTGTTACGACTCATTGGTCTTAAAATAAATAACAAAAGAGCGAAAAACAACATGTTTTGTGAAGCCGACAATATTTATTTAATTATTCGTAAAGTACAAAGTGAAAGAATCCAAAATAACTTACAGTATGGCGAATGAAATCCTAAAGTCCTAAATGTTCCATAAATTCCAAAAGTATCGAGTAAATCCGAATGAGATCCAAAGGTATTCCGAATGATGTCCTGTATTGTACTGATGTATTAACAGTACATAAGAGTCACTATGACATAATCCAAAAATGTTTTTACATGAATTCGAGGTAATTCCGTAACCGCTAATATTAAAATGTCTCTAGGTGAATTCACAATAGTTCTGTGACAGCTATTATTCCAATTAACCTGAAATATTTCGAGCACTGTAAATCCAACGAATGCTTAAAAAAATTCCTCTCAGTATAACTGAATAACTACTAAGACTGGTATTACTACTAAGAATGACAAATTGTACATAATAATTATATTATTTAGATTGTTATAAAGGCACTAGATAGCATCGCACATTCATAATCTCAACCGTGAACATATCAGCTGTTTTATCACTGACTAATCAAAACTCGCATCCTAGTCGGATCACGTTATGTTTACTTACGCGCTTGATACCCGACTCATCTTTAAAGTGCGAACTTTGGATTGATAAATAATGCAGTATTTAAAAATAGTATTATTATCTAAACCTTACAAACTGTAATTATGAAAGATAATACACATGCTATAGCTGTACATAACACTAACGGTATTAAATTGACAAAGATTTAGCTACAACACGAATAAAATAAAATTATATCATTATCATCTTAGGAATGCTCTTTGAAAAACGAGAAAAGAACTGAAGAGTTACTAAATAATAAATACTGCCTACACCTTGATATTATAGTTTCACTAACACTACGTACAATGTTTCGTTAACACTGCGTAAAAACCTCAAAATGAATATATGTGATATGCAGTCACATTTTCGTTGATTTTAAGTTTATTATTGAATTATAGAGTTTCATGTTCGAACAAACAGTGAAACGTGAGCAACTTATCCTCATTTAATTTTGGTCAACAGGTACGTAAAGAGAAACAGCGAAATGTGAACAATTTGTCTTTATTTAGCTTTGGTATAGTAGGTATGAAAGAGAATATAGATGTTTGTACCCGTAAATTTGAAGTTTGCAGAGAGTGTGATAACAAATAATTTGTTTATCTCATTTGCTTTCAGTTTATAAGTTTTATTTTTCTATTCAAGAACGAGGAACAAGTGCTTGAGATCTCATACTGCTAAAATGTGGAAAGACAGACTGCTTAAACCAACAGATTTGCCCTATGTACACACAGATACTCTTTGAAAACGCTCTATCACTATGCTCACGTACACAGGCACAGCTCGTGAATACTGACGTTTACGACTCCCAGACATCGTATGGCAAGATAGCATCCTTATCCAGAAATAAGAAGTGTTGTACCAAATGCAGTAATTCAAACGGAAATGACATTATAGTCCAACTCCAGGTGCCAAAAAGGGCCGTATTTTTCAGGCAACTCAAACCGGCTATAAAGGTTATTACGTATGAGATTAAGCATCAGTCTCTAGATTTTGATCCTTTTTGATGATGTCGTTGCATAAAACCCATACATATTTGTGGGCAATGCTTTAAATGAAATTACTGTAAATATCTAAATATGTGGCTTTTTGTGTGCGGGAATAAATCACTTCTATATTATTCCATTCTCACTTGTTACGACTCATAGTATTAAACTATGTAACAGAAAAGAGCGAAAACCAACAAGTTTGCAAAATTCAAAAAATCATTTATTTACCTAGAATACGAAGTAAAAATTAAAAAAAAAAGATTTCAGTACTTTGAATTAAATCCCAAATAGTCCTAAATGTTACATCACAAGTCCAAACTTATATGTACATTTTACCTCCATTAATAATGATCTGAATATTTAACCTATATTCATAGAGAAATATTAGCTATGTATTATGGTGTTTACACAATAATGTCACTAGTCAGGTCGGCCCTCAACTCGATTACTGACCAAGGTGGAAGAGAATATGTTTTGCTACAAATGTCTGGACTCGTGCCATGTTACTGCAGTATTCTTTCTCTTATATTTTTATTATAAAAATAGTCAAGTGTGGAAACCTCTTTCAATCAGAGTTGGCCCGCAAATTAAAATCTGAAAGGTGCAGGACCTAGTTGCTGACTAACCCCATACTCCAAAATGACGCTAAATTTCCTCACAGAAGAGATATAAAGAAGTAAATTGATCAGAATATTTAAACTACAATTATAGAGAAATAATTTGCTATGTATTATGGTGTTTACATTATAATTGCTATGTTTTATGGTGTTTACATTATAATTGATATGTATTATAGTGTTTACATTTTAATTGCTATGTATTATTGTGTTTACATCATAATTGTTTCTTTTTAGGTCGACCCTTAACTCGAATACTGAACTGACCAAGGTCAATCGCACATTACATATTTAAGTAATATCTAATCATCGAGAAAAGCCATCACACAATACAAATTATATATACAAAGCACACTACAAAAATGATATGTTTAGATCGAAATGCTTCCTCAAATTGAATGTCACTAAATACAGAAACAACTGAAAATAGTGCTACATTATCAATACAGTATTAATACCAATAAATTATATATATATATATATATATATATATATATATATATATATATATATATATATATATATATATATATATATAATTTGTATCGTTTGGTTGCTAAGTCCTGTATGTGTAAATCTATACTTCAGGACATGAACCTGATTGAAGAGGATTTTAAAAATAGTATTGTGATAAAAGAGATTATGTTTTGCTACCAAATGTTTCGAGTCCTGCCGTGCTACTGCAGTATTCTTTTCCTCATATTTTTTTTAAAAAAATAGTCAAGTGTGGAAACCTCTTTCAATCAGAGATGGCCTGCAACTTAAAATCTAAAAGATTCTTTGCATAACAGCTCAGTACCAATGTGAGGGGGTTGTTGCTAAATTCACCTTACCTATAATAAAACTCCTGCCTTTGCCAGTAATTTTTTTTTTCTTTTTTTTTTTTTTTTACATAACTGCATTTTGTTCAATACAAAAGCTCTCTCAGCTATATTTACATCTTTAAAGGTTCAGTACCTGTTTGCTGACGTCCCTCAGGCTCCAAAATGGCGCTGTTTTTGATGCTCTTTCCTCACAGAAGAGATATAACCCAGTATTTGTCAAGAATGCATGCATCACTTATGCACAAACATACATTTGCTAAACCCCCAGATGTTTTGCCTGATGTGTCGAAACTGACTACCTTATTCTCGGTATGTTAGATTTACGATGCTGCTAACCAAATGTTCATGTCTGAGCCAGTCATTCTAAATGGTGAGTTGCCTATCATTATCATAGAAATTTTGAGCCACTTGCTGTAGCCCTGCTCATGTGTGAAAAAGGCAGTATAGAAGCTTAGAGAACTAACATATTGTTTTGGTGATAGTCTTGCTGTTCAGAGTGCTGAGGAAGCTTATGCAAGTGGCTCTAGTGCGTGCCTAAGTAGATCTGTAACAGGTGAATCCGTATTTGATTGGAAATGTAATTGCTTCCTTTGTGGAGAAACAACGGTCAGCATGACGAATGGTGGAAAGTGCTATGAATGTTGATTCTAATTAAAAAAAAAAAAACAACAAAAAAAAGTGCGTTGTAGTTCTTCAAGCTGCATTAGAATGTGGTGACATTCAATTGATTACACATTTACGAGGTGTCGCCAATGTGGATTTAGTGGCAGTGGTGCATACAGACGAAAGATTTGACGATGTTGCTCACTATATTTTGATATAAGAGCAAGACATTCAAGGCATTATAGATGGTGAAGTTTTCTTCTGTTGTCATAGAAACTATAGAAAAGCCGAAAAAAAAGCCGAGAGAACCAGCTTACATGTTTGGTGGTACTTAGGCTGTTCAGAGTGGTGAGAAATCTTATGCAAGTGGCTCCAGTGAATACCTAACTAAATCTGTTACAGGTGAATTTATCTTTGAATGAAAAGCTAATTGCTTTTTTGTGGAGAAGTGTGCCACCTAAAACAACGCTCAGCATATTCAGTGGTGGAAAGTGTTATTGGTGGTGATTCTAATAAACAGACACTGTATACGGTAGTTCTTCAAGCTGCATAAGAACGTAATGACATTCAACTGATTAAACATTTATAAGGTATCACCAATGTAGACTTAGTGGCATTTGTGTCAAGGTACCACAGAAAGGAAAACTGTTATGATCCATATATCAACTCAAGAAATGCCGCAGTCGCTAAGAAAATTTAGCAGAAGGAAATTGTAATTACAGCAGCCCATGGTAAACTCATAGCAGAGTTCATGCTGAACGTAGAGACTGAGAACGTTTTTGAAATGTTCAGCAATCTGTTAAGACTGAATTTCTACCACTACTCCTTCCCTCAGACAAAATATAATATGCAAGGTATCGGTCTGTGTTACTGCTCTTCGTGAGGCGCTTAGCTAAACAGGTGGAAACCAAATTCTTGGAGAGAAACTGTGTTGTCAAAATGTCTAGAGGCCAGTTCAAGGGTGTATGATTAAACTATACCTTTAAGACTACTGAGAAGAACGACTTGAAGGGAGCAGTGGTCATCATTGAACACATAATGAAAGGCCCAGCTCTGATTAGATGGATCCTTACACCCACAGTCACAGCTCTTTACACAGCTCGATGAAATATTGGGAGTGGTGATGGCAGATCTGGAGTTGATCATCAGCATCGCTCAGCTTTAAAGACTTAACAGAGTACTTGAATAGCGATAAAAGAAAAATGATGGACATTTTCAATGACATCTACATAGATCCCCTTGTTCTCACTAACGGCCAGAAAAGTCAAGATAAAGGCCAAGAAAATCTCAATGAATGGAGAGGCGATTTACCTTCGTCTTCTAGCTGTCAATTCCTTTAAGATACCCCCCCCCCCCACCGAGCATGTACCCTGGCCTTTGAAATGATTCTGTGCTAGTGAGTTAGAACAATTAAGATGGAACATTGATATTCTGTACAAAGTGAGACTTCATGTATGAACTGGGGGACACAGTGGCTGGAGAAAGAATCACAAGTCTAGCCAGTTGTGCAGATGCTGTCATTACGATGGACATAGAGTAATTCAGGTCTTACCTGTTCCTAGTACAGCTGTACAAGTTACATTCAATGATATGGCCAAGAACTTTCTCTATCATGTAACGAGTTCTATCAAACTGAAATCATTTACGAGGAGCATATTGTATTTTACAGATATATTTATGACAGCCTCATGTCACAAGCAAGAGAGGTATGCAGTGAAGGAAAATCCAGGATATTCAGTCATGGGCAAAATGGCATCTGAGTTTGAGTTAGCCATCAGTATCAATGAATTTGCATTTGATCTTTACCAGGAAAAGGGTGCAAGTTCTCCAGATGACATCTTCTTGTCCCCAGTCAGCATCTCCACTGTTATGTCTATGGTATATCTAGCTTCAAGGACGCAACTTCCAAACAGATGTCTAAAACTCTGAAGATTGAGAACATATCGGAGATAATTTAAAAAAAAAAAAAAAAATTCGAAGAATATATAAAGCTGATTTATGCTGAAAATACCGACGTCATCCTAACTATAGCATATAGATTGTACCCAAGCACAGAGAAGGAAACAAAAGGAAAAATAAAACACCTTATACCATCAGGGTCTTTGGGTCCTCTCACAGTGCTAGTTCTTGTCAATGCAATTTATTTCAAGGAAGACTGGGCAAAGAAATTCAAATCTGAAAATACTGGAGTTCAACCTTTTTGTAAAATAGGTGGAGATCCGGTCATAGTTTATGTGATGAAATTACAGACGAAGGGAACATGGTGGGGAGACGATCGAGGTCTAGATTGTAAAGCTTTACAGCTTTCATACAAGGGAGAAGATGTATACATGCTTGTTTTGCTACCAAATAAAAAGGATCGGTTACCTGCCCTTGAATCATAGCTGTAAGTTAAAACACTGAAGCTTATGTAAACTGTAATGTCGCCTGAGTTAGTTGATTGTTGTTGTTGTTGCTGTTGTTATTATAGGGTTTAACGCCATTTTCAGCACAAGATAGGCTATACATGGCGGCCAGTATAAATGGTGGAGGAAGAACCCGGGAAAACCCCGGAAAGAACCATCGACCCACGAGAAGCTACTGGCAAGCTTTCTCACGTACCCACATTGGCCGAGCTTGAGACTCGAAGCCACGCAAACAGAGGTGAGATGGCAGTGATCCGTAACGGTGAGCGCTTTAGACTACTCGGCCACTCGGCCCCCTCCCCCAGTTAGTTCAAGTGTCTCTGCCAAAAATCATAATCGAAGCAAGTTTTGTATGCCAGACGTTTTTGACAAGAGTGAAACAGACTGGAATGGCAAATGAAAACAATATATACTTGTCGAAAGTTATTTACAAAGCTTTTGTTGAGGTGAACGAGAAGGGTACGGAAGCAACAGCAGCCACAGGCACTGAATTGAAATTCCGGTCATCACCATTCGTACGTTCATTTGATGTAGATCATCCATTCTTATGGTGGACAAAACGTCAGGGGCCATTCTTTTCCAAGAAAAACTTGCAGCGCCAACTGCAATAGAGGCAAAACAGGGCAAAGATGAACTTTGAACTATTAACTGAATTGAACAAGAAAAAATGATGTGATGAAAAGTATATTCTGTTGTACAATGACTCCCAACTTTGAGTTTTTCTTCAATATATTTAAAACTCATTTCAGTGTACATTGCACTACAGGCCGCCCTAGAAGCACAACGCAAAGGTTTTTCCTAGGCATGATTTACAAAGATGGAACATACAGTTGCTAAAAACAACTTTTCCCATCTTATGCACAACCAAAACAATACTGAACTGTACGAGAAATAATTTACTACATGCATTGTAAGTAATATAGGATACATGAGTATATGCATTCCTCTCTCTCTCTCTCTCTCTCTCTCTCTCTCTCTCTCTCTCTCTCTCTCTCAAAACATGCCACTATTCATTATTGCCAATATTCTACAACATCAAAAGTAGTATATGGGGTTACCGTAGCGTCAATGGGAATTAGCATTACAGCCCCCCCCCCCCCCCTGGGCCTGTATAGCGTCAAGAAATAAAATCTCACCCTGGGCCTGTATAGCGTCAATGGAAATTGGGTAGAGGGACTAGCACACCCTGGGCCTGTATAGCGTCAATGGAAATTTTGTAGAGCGACTAGTATACTGTGGGTTTGTATAGCGATAAGCGACAGGTGGCATGACGTCACACTGGTAACAAT
Organism: Megalonaias nervosa; assembly: GCA_016617855.1. Lineage (NCBI taxonomy): Eukaryota > Metazoa > Mollusca > Bivalvia > Unionida > Unionidae > Megalonaias > Megalonaias nervosa. Next base: position 1,474 of record JAECUM010007622.1, on the reverse strand, counting down.
GTAGCAAAAAGAGAAGTACTGTGACGTCAGGCTACCTGAGAGAGGGCTATAGACAAACACGAATCAAGAGCGTTCGTGTTTTTAGTAGAGGAAGGGTTTATATATATTCGTTTAGGGTGGAGACAAAATGAAAATTAAGATCTTTTCGAGGCATTGGAAGTGGCCCTGAAAAGGGCCTTTGGGTTCTTCTTCTTCTTTTATCTTCTCCAGTTCTTCCACCAGTTCCTGACTTTTTGAATAATTCCTTTCTTCTTTTCTTTCTCTGGCATCCAGTCAGGATGACCCATAGCTCTAAATTTCTCTTGCACTTTTATCCAATTGTTGTTTAATTTCTCAAAGTCTTCTTTCTTCTTTCTGTTTTCCTTCTCCTTTTTCTCTTTTGTCCAGTTCTCTTCTTTTCTCCAGGTTTCTTTGATTTTCTTCACCTCTTCCTCCAGTACTTTTCTCATCAGGTCTTCAGCTTTTTTTAAAGAGTCTAAGCCCAAGTTTTTGACAAAAGACCACTCGGTGAAATTGAATATATCTTGTAGAAAGGAGCTCACTTGTATGACATGATCAAGAGCCTGTTTCAAGGAGCCTACTCTCACATATTTAGGTTGAATGAAACCTCTAATCTTCTCCACTTGCTCCTCTGTCATACCTGCTACTAGATCCTTGGCTAGTTTTATGCTGGTGACTTGAGTGGTTAAAAAGTCTTTCGTAACTTGATAGCTACATTCCTTTTCAATCCTTTCAACCACGTAGACTCCATCCATTATCCAATAATAAATGTCTTTTAATCTGTTGAACAAGTCCATGTTGCTGCTCATTTTTTTATTCTGTGTAGAATGGCGCGAATGACGAGCGCTCTGCTCTATATCCTAGGAGCACGGACGTGAACGAAAACATCCCTTACACTCACTTCACATACAATTTACTATCCTCACCAAAGAACGAGCAAGCATAAAACACACAAATATACTATCCTCACCAACGAACGAGGAAGCATAAAACACACAATATACTATCCACATCAACGAACGAGCAAGCATAAAACACACACAATATACTATCCTCACCAACGAACGAGCAAGCATAAAACACACACAATATACTATCCTCTCCAACGAACGAGCAAGCATAAAACACACAAATATACTATCCTCACCAACGAACGAGCAAGCATAAAACACACAATATACTATCCTCACCAACTAACGAGCAAGCATAAAACACACACAATATACTATCCTCACCAACGAACGTGCATGCTAACACACACACACACCCATCAGTAAAGAGTGAGTGTTTATAGCCACACTACACTACATTCACACGAATTGGCAAATTGAATAGGTTCTCTTTTCTAGAGATCTGGTTAGCCCTGAAAAGGGCTGGTTTTTTTTAGAACTGCAAATGCACCTGGTTAATGATGACATCTCCCAGGGCGGGCACCACACACGCATCGCCGGCTCCAGTCCTGCTCCCAATTGAT